>OX453052.1:4795000-5066487 GCA_949699805.1 Tromatobia lineatoria
TTAGGGAAAATAACATTCAGCCCTGCAACATAGAAAATGTTCTTTCTCAAAGCTTAATCTATAAAGGAAGCCACAAATGAAATTGACAATCTTCCTCATAGAGCTGGCTTTACGGATTAAAATTAATGAGGAAGCAATGTGCTAAGTTTTCATTTGCATCCTTTTTCAAAGTATAATGAGGCTCACCGCTTTAGAGTCCTCAATCAGCCTTTATGTAGTTTTCCTTCCGTGCGTTTTCTTCTCTCGTTCCCTCTCGATTTTCAGACCCTACTGATACCCAATAATCAAAATTTAAATATTTATGTTTGAAAAATATGTCTAGATCAGCCATCTTCATTCGTGGGAAACTTTGCAGATTTTTCTTCTTTTACTCACTTTTTGTGTTTTTAAAAGTATAGATAGACTCAACTTTTTAAAGCCGTTGCTCAACCTGTATGAAGTTTTTCGTCCTTGCGTTTTCTCCTCTCGTCCTCTCTCGATTTTCAGACCCTATTGAAATCCAATAATCAAACTTTAGATACTGATGTTTGAAAAATGTGTCTATATCTGTCGTCTTATCCGTGGGAAGCCTTGCAAACTTTTTTTCTTCTATTTTCATTTTATTTTATTTTTTTCTTCTTCTTTATTTATAGTGAGGCTCACCGCTTTTGAGTCCCTACTCAGTCTTTATGGAGTTTTTCGTCCTCGCGTTTTCTCCTCTCGTGCCCTCTCAATTTTGAGACCCTACTGATATCCAGTAATCAAACTTTAGATACTAATGTTTCAAAAATGTGTCTATATCTGTCTTCTTAATTTGTGGGAAGCCTTGCAAACTTTTCTTCTTTTTTTTTTCATTTTCTTTTTTTTCCATTCATAGTGAGGTTCACAGCTTTAGAGTCCCTACTCAGTCTTGATGAAGTTTTTCGTCCTTGCGATTTCTCCTTTCGTCCCCTCTCGATTTTCAAACCCTACTGATATCCAATAATCAAACTTTAGATACTGATGTTTGAAAAATGTGTCTATATCTGTCGTCTTAAGGAGGCTCGGCGAATACTATCGAAGTCAAATCTGTCCCAAATTTTCGTAATTAATTCTTTAAAGATTAATGCAAAAACAATAGTAAAGGGTGATTTGTATTGAAGCATGTATACTTAATTCAGTGAAAGATCAATAGTGACGAACCGATGAACTTGTCTTTTCAATAAGACCCATTTTCGTTCGATTTTTTCCCAATATCATCTGTAATTCTTCACCGATTACACTGAGTGATAGCTAATTTTGTTTCTTAAAAGATATGTCACGAATTGACTACCTAGATATTTCGTAATACTGATCCTCCAATAATTATAGCCTGTCGTTTAACAACAAAAAAAATACTTTCATAAACAACAGGCTATAATTATTAAACGATCAACACTATGAAATATCGTGGCGGTCAATTCATAGAGTATTTTTTGAGAAAGGGAATGAGCCATCACAAACTTGAATCCATAAAGAATTGCTGATTATACTTGGAAAACACGGAACAAAAAAGTATCCCATTACAAATAAATGTTAATCAGTTAATTTTAATGCAAATTCGTCACTATTGATCTTTCACTGGATTAAGTATACATGCCAATACTTTTTATACCACAGCGTGAAGTGCCATAAAATTGTATACGATACTCGTGCGAGAAACTTTTTCTGATCTCGTGTGATTACAACACTCGCCTTCAGCTCGTGCTGCAAACTCACACCCGTCGCGAAAAAGTTATATCGCACTAGTATCGTAATGTACTATTTTTTTATTGTTTTTCAATGCATTAAACTTTAAAGAATCAATTACGAAAATTTAGACCTGATTTGACTTTGATAGTCGTCACCGAGCCTCCTTAATTCGTGGGAAGCCTTGCAAACTTTTCTTCTATCATTTTCATTTTTTTTTCTTTATCTGTAGTGAGGCTCACCGCTTTAGAGTCCCTACTCAGCCTTTATGAAGTTTTTGTTTGCGTTTTCTCCTCTCGTGCTCTGACCATGCCAGTCTGCTACTCTCGACATTCGCTCTCTTTTCTTCTCCGCTTTCCTCCTTTTTTTTTTTATTGGTCCAAGCCGCTTTGCCATCTCTATTCACCATCGCCGGGCGGCAGCCACTATATATTGCCCGCTTGCTCGCTTTCTCCCTTTTTTTTGTGACGCGCGAGGCGACAGAGAACTGTTCCACGTCGCATCTGTGAAAAAAATTACGTTGAGCTTTATACTCGCACACGTGAGACGCGAATCACGCGACGGGCGCACATATCCTGTACAGATGTGAAAAAAAAATGAACTGCCTTCTGTTCCAGAGCGCAAAACATTATTCTTTAATCCGACCCCTGAATATTGCAACCCAAAGTGAATACTTCGCTGATTCTCGTGCCTTTTAGTAGAATTGAAAAAAAAAAACAAACAAAAATGGTATTATATAATTCTCATTTTGCTGCAGGAAAACAAAGCTGCGAATATTTTTCATATTTTCCGCTGTAATGATCACGTGCAGTTTTTTCCTCCCACATTCTCTTTTCAGCCGTAAAATATAACAAAAACTTCAGCAGTTTTTTTTCTGTTTTATCTCTTACTATCTTTTCAATCTTGCACTATGCTCGCATTTGCATATACGGAATAAATAGAGCTTTCCTTATTCGAACTCTACCCGGCATAGAAAAACTATGTGAGTCCATGCGAACTATGAGTTTTTTTGAGCGTGGACTGCATTCGTTATCGGAGAGTATAGAAAAAAAATAGATGGCATGTAGAGTTTTTTACGTTGACGTGTTTTCACGCAACTATACATAAAACTACGTAAAAGAGGCCATTTTATTCATATCTGTCATACCTCTTACATGATGATGCACAGTATTGTTTTTATTTCTTTCATCTGTTTTCGACAATAATATATCCGTTTTAAAATGAAATACGTTGTTATCGGAAGAATTCTCGAAAACATCCGGAGACCCCACTTTTTTCCATAATCATTTCAACCGGTAGAATCTCTGGAGAACCATAGGAGTTTATCTATATACTTATTATAAAAGGAAGTGGCCGAAAATGTTTGTGTGTCTGTATGTTCCAAATTTAATTTTTTTCAGAATTTTTGAGATTTCTGAAATTTCTGAAATTTCCAAGTTAGCCATCGAATTTTGAGTGAGTCGTTTTAAGTTGGCCACGAAATTTTGAGCGAGTAGTTTCAAGTTGGCCATGGAATATTTAGCGAGCCGTTCCGAGTTGACTATAGTATTTTTAGCGAGTCGTTTTAAGTTGACTATGGAATTTTGGGCGAGTCGTTTCAAGTTGGCCATGGAATTTCAAGTGAGTCGTCCCAAGTTAGTCGTGGAATTTTGAGCAAGTCGTTTTAAGAATACTCAAGTCATTGAAGATATTCAACCGAGGTTTTGCGAATGCGCGAAGCGCGTGAGCCACAATAACACCCGAGTTTATATATAAATGTAATTTTTAAAAAACCCCAAGAAAAATGTAATCAAGAAGTACTTTGCGATACGAGTGCGGGAAAGCGAATATTCTGGAAGACTGTGAAGTGAGTCACACGAGCTCCACGAGTACCACCGCTCTTTGTGACTAGTGTTGCATTATGAGACGAGCATAAATCTGTCTCTCTCGGTTTGACCATGACGATTGATAACTTCACACAAGTGAGATTCTCGGTCTTTTGTTAGTTTTAATCGTTTCGTCTCGAAATCGGTGAAATGAGTCTCCTAACGTGGGTTCCCACCTTAAAAAACGAAGATTATTATCTGTTGGTATTTCCTTATGATGAGCTTAACTGTTTTGTCATATATAACTTAATCTCGTGTCTCGATCGGGTTACGAGAATCTCGGCTTGACAGCACGATACGAGAGGACTCGATCGGTTGACGTTTCGAGATGAGTTCTGCTATTCATTTATTCCTCGGATCGTCTCGCTCATATGCAACACTACTTGTGACACTCGTGCGAGTCGACGAGACTGCAAATGTAATTTCTTGCCGCTTTGCGAATCTCCAGTGTATCGTTTTCATCCATCCCGATTATTTTTGTCGATTATGCAAGGATTAAAACACGCCGAAAAAAAACCTTAGACTATTTAACCTCAAAAGTCTGCGCGCATCGTTCGCGGCATTGACATAAGTGAACACGGATTCGCACGAAGGCGATCGACATGACGCGACCGCGATGAATGTGCGCATGCGCGCATAGTATTTTCAGTACGATTCGCGTATGTTCGAGACGCATCGCGTATTTTCGACGCGCCTCTTTTTGTCATTCCTGGACGGCACAAAAAGTGGTACTTTCTATGCACACGATACAAAAAGGGAATCTCAACGTCTTTTCCATAATAACCAATGCTAAATCCTCAGACTTTGGATTAATTTATTAACCGTAAATTATCGGTTATCCTACTCGATTTCTGGCACAGAAGTTTTTTTATTTGAGTTATTTATGCTATAATCAAAATTCAGTACTGTACCTAATATTCGCGCCCATAACCTAAAAAAACATAGTTCGCTATAAATGACCATCGGTCAGTTAATTTTGCAAATACTCCGCTACTAATTCATCAAAGTTCGACTAAGGCAGTTCGAAAATGTAACATTCATGTAACATGCCATTACTTCTCCATATGTTGACAACGATACTTCACTGAGTATAAAGGCTTAAGGACCATTATCTTCGTCGGCAAATTTTCATTATATATATAGAACAAAATAAAAGGGGCTCTTCCGTTAATGCCTATAATACCGTCTAATATGAAACGCGAGATCGTATTTTCCTTCTTTGTCATTTTTTTGGCAAGCCGGTCTTGCTAAATCCCTTTGTAGAACTATAATAGGGTGGCATGTTAGCGAAGGAAGCCTACAATAATGTCTCCTTTAGTCAGCAACACGCCATTGCGATGCCGTCCTCGTGCACGTACTTCAACAAATCAGGTGCTCTAAATACGTTCCTCGTCGCCAAGTTTCCGCATGTTTCACGACGCCTACCTTTCCGCCCTTGGAGGGCTCAACGTTGGGCTCTCGCATGCGCCTCAACTCGCCAGAAACCTAGCGAGAGCGAGAGGAAACAGAGGGACGGCGTTCTCCTCTGGCACACACTACAGTCGTATAACATCCCTGGAAACCATTCCCTACGTCCCAGTGCTAAATCATGCGAAGCTATTTTCGTCCGAGTTTACCCTCGACGCGCGTATTAGAAGAGCCTACCGGAGAACGCGGCGGACTTTGCACACCCTATAGTCGTAGGTTACTTGTACGGCAAATTCGACCGGCGCGCCGATTCGACATCCCCTTCGCCCCCCCCCTCCCCCCATTTTATACCCCTACGAGCTTGCCTTCACACTGGCTAAATTTACGACCTTAAGCCTGGAGCGATTCTTCGACAATTGCTTTTTACAAACACCCGGACAGATTTTTTAAACCAATTCTGAAATAAGTTTGCAAAAAATACTAAGCGGAAATTTTTCGTTTTCGCACTAGCGCATATTGAAACTGACTTATGGTAGTCAAATTTTGAATTAATCACTATTTTAAATACAAATGTGTGTTAGAATGATTTTATAATTTACGACCTTAACCCTGTAGCAATTCTTCGACAATTGCTTTTTACAACCACCCCGACAGATTTTTTTAACCAATTCGGAAATGAATTTTCAAAACACAGTAAGTAAAAATGGTTGGTTTTCGCACTAACGCACATTGAAATTGACTTATGGTAGTCAAATTTTTAATTAATTACTATTTGAAATACAAATGTGTGTTAGAATTTACGACCTCAAGCCTGTAGCGATTCTTCGACAATTGCTTTTTACAAACACCCGGACAGATTTTTTAAACCAATTGGAAATAAGTTTGCAAAAAATACTAAGCGAAAATTTTTCGTTTTCGCACTAGCGCATATTGAAACTGACTTATGGTAGTCAAATTTTGAAGTAATCACTACTTTAAATACAAATGTGTGTTAGAATGATGTTATAATTTACGACCTTAACCCTGTAGCAATTCTTCGACAATTGCTTTTTACAAACACCCCGACAGGTTTTTCATACCAATACGGAAATAAGTTTTCAAAAAACACTAGCTTAATCTAGACACAAACTGTCTTATGCTATGATTTTCACGATGGTTGGTTTTTTGTCTGATTGAACAGAAATTAAGAGAGGAAAGGGCTATATACAGTTGATTTCGACCGATTTTTAAACACTTGATACGGTACCTTATGCAGTTTCAGGCTCGCATCACTAAAAAAAATTGCACTACTTCAAAAGAGCCTACTTCACTTCACTTCACGCAAACTTCGCTTGGCTTGCGTGCGTGAAACAGGCACTTCTTGCACTAGTGGCATAAAATTGTATACGATACTCGTGCGAGAAACTTTTTCTGATCTCGTGTGATTACAAGACTCGCCTTCAGCTCGTGCTGCAAACTCACACTCGTCGCGAAAAGTTTCATCGCACTAGTATCGTATTGTACTATAAAACAACACAAATGATTTAGCGTGCCGTTGTCTACAAAATAATAAAGTTCCATCACGATCGAATTAGACGCAGTTTTGACCAAATATCCTTAACACTTAAGACAAACCAACTTTACGACGAAGACAAGAAGTTTTTTGGTCGAGTATCAACAATGTAGTTTGCTGGTAATTTTCAAATGGATTAGAATGTGAAAGATATTAAATTTCTAAATTCGACTATTAGATTTGGGTCCCACCTCTTAATATTATAGACTGTAAAATGCAAGTGAATTCAATGTACAAAAGGATATGAGATTTATGAACTGGGTATATGAATTTCATATTAATATACTTTTATATTTAAATTTACAAATAATAAAAGAATTCTATGATACTAGTACATGAAAATTACAGTACGTGAGTAATGTAATGTTGATTTTAGTATACCATATATTTACCAATGACGAATTGTATCTGAAAATTAATATGCGATATATGGATAAGAGTTTCATAACCTGGACAATAATTCTTTACAAAAAAATTATACAATGTATGTGGGTCATTCCACCAGATATCAGACGAAAACCTGATCATCAAATTTTCGGTGCTCTTTTTTTTTCATGGTTCGATTCACTATACGGGAATAAAGAGAAGGCCCAAATTTGAGACTTTTTGCTCAATGTTTTCGAAGTAGATCGTCTACTTTCGTTTTCAACTGAAACTGTAAGCCTCGAATTTTAACAGAAGTTGAGTGACTCTTACCGAATTCGATCAAGAAAATGCAAAGTATTATTTTTCGTCGGAAATTTTTCGAATTTTTCGAAAAAGAGATTTATGTTCGCACTCGATGACATTTTTAAGGTCAAAAAGTTAATGAATTATTCAAAATACCCTTTCCGATGCTTACCCCAAGTTTTGTTGTTTTTTAATTTCCATTTATTCGATAGGTTCAGAAAATTTGCCTAAAAACACTCAATTTTCAATTGTGCTCTCCAAAATTCAATTCCGACAACAATAAAACGAAAAATTCCTCATAAAATAAATGAATTATAAGTGTATACCATGGTAAATCTAGTTTATTCGTTAGTCAAGGTTTTCAGTTATCTGATGGCAAATCAAATCCTCTGAGTATTTTAATCATTTGAAGTTAAATAAATTTAGAATTGTACGTTTCGGATTTAACGTTTTTGTGCTGTCAGAAATTGAGTTCCGGTGAACACGAGTTAAGAATTGAGTATTTTCGGGAAAATTTTCTGAACTTTTCAAAAGCATTTTAAATCATTGTTAAACTTCCTGATCTTAAAAACGTCGTCCAATACAAACATACATATTTTTTTCAGAAAATTTCCGACAAAACATAGAACTTCAGGTTTTCTGATGAGATTCGGTAAAACGTAAAAATTTATAGTTGGAATCTCAAGTAAGCAATTCCCTTCGGAAATGATGAGCAAAAAATTTAAATTTGTGCTTTTCCTTTATTGAACAAGTGGATCGAATCACGAAAAAAAAAGAGCACCAGATATTTGAGGCCCAGATTTTCGTCCTCAGTTCTTCAGTCGAATAACCCCCTATAAACTCCCTTTTACAAACTGCGTGGAGATTGCGGAAATTCGTCGTTCAATCAGGTACTCGTGAGGGCAAAGCGTGAGGTTAGACAGAAGAGAAGTCTTTCTCATATATACCGCCGGAAGCATCTCCTTTTCCCGAGTTCGAGCAAATAATTATTCCGCCCTTGGTTCAGTGCACGTATACTATACACTTTGTGCCGCAGCATCTCTCGTGACTGAGCCAAGCTCGCGCTCTGGCCTCGACAATTTAATTTCACGAGATCCCGTCTTTCCGTAATTGCGTATAATTCTTCTTTCCCCGGAGTCGTCGTGTTACAGACGAGCAACAACGACTGGTCCTGCCTCTCGTTTCTGCTATTCGTCCACCCATCTCAGCGAAGCATTCATTTTTAACGCTCCCTTTTTTTCCTTTGCAGGCCTGGTAAAGCTGGGGGTCCACTGTGTGTTGGGCAAGAAGGTTGCTATCAAGATCATCAACCGGGAGAAACTGTCGGAGTCCGTGTTGATGAAGGTTGAACGGGAGATCGCCATCATGAAACTCATTGACCATCCCCACGTACTCGGACTTTCGGACGTCTATGAAAATAAGAAATATCTGTGAGTTCAGTTTTTATGAATTTATGACTATTTTGAATTTAAAAAAAGGATGCAAAGTTGCACATTGCTTCCTCATTATATTTCGCTTTTTACAAGGCTATCTCTATGAGGAACATTACACCGAAAGAAATAGATACTACCCGATAGTAAAAATATACTATCGGATAGTATATGGGATGCTTCGTATAGGGATCACTCTCTGAAGTGCAACAGTTAGTATAATTATAGTAATGGTTAATATCTGATTGTACCAAGTACATTCTGTACAATAAAACCTTTACAATACACATAATACACGGTACTATCCAAATAATACCCGATAGTATATATGATTTAGTATATCGGATATTAAAAATCTTAGTATCTATTTCTTTCGGTTCATTTATTAATCGATTTTGGCTTCCTCATAGAGGAAGTTTTGTAAAAAGCGAAATATTATTTGAAAGCAATGTGCAAGGTTCTACTTTGCATCCTTTTTTCATGTCTGAATTGAAATCAGTGTTTTTTTTACGGTCAGCGATGTCTCGATATCTATTTTAGCTCGTTAGCTGTAAAATTGTGGCAGCTTGAGAACATAGAGATTTTTTGATAAATTCAATATCTTATCAAATCTGAACCACTTTACCGATCTTCATCAAATTTAATATCTACTACAACTGGATATTAATTTTACCTTGCAGAATATTTGAGCAGGTTTCGTCAAAATTAAATTGAATTAAAACATAAACATTTTTTTGTTCAAAAAATTCAAAATTCCATAAAATCTAAACCGCTTCACGGATATCGCTCAAATTCAATAGCGACCTTTATTTTTCATTGTTTCATTTGTCAAGAACTATTTAGCTCATTATCTAAAAAATTGCGGAAGCTAGAGAACATACAGACATTTTTCGAAAAATTCAGCAAAAATGTATCATATTAACAATTTAGAATGGAAAATAGATTTTAGATTTTGCTGGATGATATAACTATAAGAAGAATAGTAGTGGGAGTAGTCGGACGAAACAATTCGCAAGATGCAACAACAAGACGCAAGATTTCCCTAGCTTTTTATACTTGATATAATGTCTTTTCGACACAAAGTTCAATTTTCTTGTAATTCTTGGTATTTTTTGTCTCTAAACATAATTGAACATATACAGTTTTCAGGAGTTATTAAGAAACTGGAATAACAAGATGAATGAATTTTGCTTACTACTCTTACACTGTTAAAAATTTTTGTATGAAAATTCATAAAATGTATATGAAGTTTTATGCATATACAGTATATGAAATTTCATATACAAGTATGTATAAATATTAAATTATTCGTATATTAAGAACAATGCAATATTTGTCATTATTTACACACAAACTTAAATTTGATATAACTTCGTATATTAAACGTGTTGTAAATCTAATAATATTTTCAACAGTGATATATTAATATTACAACAAAGTTTGTGAATTAACTTTTGCAATACACAGCTTATTAAATTTCAATGTCAGCTACATCAATTTCAACATTCAGGTATTGAAATTACAACAGAATTATAAAAATTTATATACATTATATATGAATTTGAATTTGGTATACCGCGTTCGTAAATTTGATATAACTTCGTATATTAAACGGGTTGTAAATTTAATAATATTTTCAACAGTGATATATTAATATTACAACAAAGTTTGTGAATCAACTTTTGCAATACACAGCTTATTAAATTTCAATGTCAGCTACATTAATTTCAACATACAGGTATAAAAATTAAAACAGAATTATAAAAATTTCTATACGTTATATATGAATTTGAATTTGGTATACCTCGTTTGTAAATTTGATATAACTTCGTATATTAAACGTGTTGTAAATTTAATAATATTTTTAACAGTGTATTGTTCAAAGTAAAAAATTATGTGTGTCAACAGACAACAACAGAAATATAATAAAACAGACAACAACAACAATATAATAAAATTGAGTAAAATCAGGGTCCAACAAAGCTGCGATGTTTTTACAATTCATCGGCCATTGCAATCCTATTATGGTATATCCTCTTAATGTAGGCAAAAATTGGAATTGATGAATAAGCAAAAAATATTGCTAAATGCAAATTTCCATCACGGTATGTTTGCTCGGCGTTTTGCATTTAAAAAAACATATAACTCTTCACCGATATTGTTAACTAACGGTCCATTTTGATTTTCCAACGTGTTTCTATGAATTAACTGTACAAATTTACAGCCTATTTAAGGGCTATCAAATTTCTATATACAAAAACTGTCGTGATTCTTAAACGACCAACACTACATAAAATCTGCGTAATAACTTTATATATAAACTTTTGATTAACAAAATAAACCGAAATGCAGTTAAATCGATAAGGAACTGACTGAGTACGTCGTTAAAATAACGAAAATAAAAAATCATCACTATTACTATTTTCCATGTCAAATCCACTTCGATCGATCATAAAACTTTCATAAATTATTATTTTAAATGTCATATTAATTTAACGAGTGTGAAGCTTCGCAGCTTTCTTGACACGTTGGCAATGACAGTCGACAGAGTATAAAAGCTCAAAATTCATTGCAGGATTTGAATAATTTTACGATGCTACTTCCAAACGAATCGTAAACGTTCTTGGAGAGTTAATCGCGGATATTAAGGATCTATGATACGTACAGTCCCGCCCAAAGTGAGTTTCAGAGACAACTTCGATCACTTTCCGATGGGATAAAAATCAGAAAAAAATAATGCATATAAAACGTGCTGAAGAGATCGATTTCGCATAACGATAATCCAAAAATGTTATTAACAAAGTGGTGAAAAAAACGATTGTTCAACAAACAATCAGTGAACCAAACATTTTTTCTAATGAAAATGATATGTTAATTTATTTGAATGCATACGAATTTTTTCAGATTTTTTTCTTTATTTTCATTTTGATTTTTTTGTATTTTGAAAAATGCGCAGAATATAACAAATTTTGTATGTGCGTTTTGCGAAAAAATCTTGAGTGTAGTAGATGGTTTTATGCCGAACGTATATCCAAAATTTGTTATTTCGCGGACATTTTTGAAAATGAAAAAAATCAAAATAAAGAAAAAAATCTGAAAAAATTCATATGCATTCAAATAAATTAACATATCATTTTCATTAGAAAAAAGTTAGGTTGGCTGATTCCTTGTTGAAGAATTGTTTTTTTCACGAATTTGTTAATAACATTTTGAGATTATTATTATGCGAAATCAATCTTTTCAGCACGTTTTACATGCATTATTTTTATTCGATTTTCATCCCATCGGGAAGTGATCGAAATTGTCTGTGAAACTCACTTTTGGCAAGACTGTACGTATCATACATCCTTAAGGAGAGCATTAGAATTTCAGCGTCTGGTTACCATCCGATTTTATCTTTACCACGCCTTTAAGTAGATGCAGTCAACCTCTGCAGATCGGACGGAGCGTTGTCAGTATATATCGCGCTGGGGGCATCAGTAGTAAAATCCTGTGTATGGTCAGACTGCCGTTTTACTACGCGATTCCCTCGCGGACACATACGATCGTACATTACGTACGTTTACGATTCCTCTTTAATGGATCAAGCAGCCCCTGGGATAATGTTTTATCGCCTCGTTTTACAGCTACCTCGTATTGGAGCACGTCTCCGGTGGCGAACTCTTCGACTATCTGGTAAAGAAGGCTCGGCTCACGCCCAAAGAAGCGAGGAGGTTCTTCCGACAAATCATTTCCGCGCTAGATTTTTGTCACAGTCATAGTATATGGTAAGTAGCGAATTGAATTGATTTCGAACCATCTTATTCATTTTATTATGTCATAATTTTGAAAATACTTTAAAGTGGCACCATTTTATAAATGTTTGAATATCACGACTTTTTGTATTGTTGAAGATGGCACAATATCACAAATGTTTGAAAATGTCACACTTTGGAAAAAATTGGATAATGTCACAATTTAAAAAATGTTGAAAAGTGTCACAATTTAAAAAATGTTCAAAAGTGTCACCATTTTGAAATTGTTCAAAAGTGTCACCATTTTTCAAATGTTGAAAAGTGTCACCATTTTTCAAATGTTGAAAAGTGTCACCATTTTAAACAATTCGCACCCTTATTTTTTCAAACTTTATCTTGCTAACAGAAATATATATAATAATCAATATAAAATGATTTTATAATTTTCATATTTAAAAGTTGGTTTTTTAATCAAAACTGTTTAGTATAGATTATTGATAAAATTGATATTCAATACTTCACAATTTTGTAAGGTTTTTGGAAAAATGGTTAAAAACAATAGATTGAGCACTTTAATATATTATTTTGTGTATATCATAAGTCTGTTCGTGTTGATAGTTTTCACGATAAATTACAATAACTGAAGATGAGCTGATGACTTACTTCGATGCAAAATTGAGGTTTCTTACTTCGGGTCCGTGCCGTTCGCAAATTATAGGCAATTGAATTTTTATATCTTTGGGCAGATAAATTTGAAAATATGTGAAATCTTTAAAAATAAAAATTCACACCCAGAGAAAAGGGTCTGATGAGTTTACTTAAATCTATTATGAGGTCTAGTTGGAATGAATAAAATCTCATTTCAATCAAATAGAGTTTATTTCAATAAGATGAAATTTCATTTCAATCATATAGAGTCTGTTTCGGTTGAATAAAATCCTATTAGGCCGGCCATTAAATAAATTATTTATTTAGTTACCAGCGTAATAGGATTCTGTTTGATCGAAATAAACTTTATTCTATGTAAATAAAACTTCATCTGATCGAAATAAACTTAATTATATGCAAATAAAATTTCATCTAATCGAAATAAACTTTATTCTATATAAATAAAATTTCATCTGATCGAAATAAACTCCATCTAATCTCAAGAAAATTTTATTCATTTTAAATGCACTCTATAATCGATTCGAATAAACCCTTCAGACCCATTTCTCTGGGTGCATGCACACATTTCATCAAAAATTGCAACATTTAAAGACGAACTACTGCTTGACTTGTGTGCCAAATTTCAGCGCAATCGATTGAATGGTTCGTAAGTTATAGATGATTGAAAGCACAGCTTCCTCTACGAGGAAGCAGAAATTATTCGTATGCTTGCCGAAATATAAAAATCTCAAAACAACACGAAAAGTATAAAATCATGTCACATGCATCCTCCGGAAAATGGGTTAAGGCTTTGCTCGTTGCAGTCTCTTGACCAAGAAAATAGAAACAATAGAAGATGAGGGTTCGTAGGTAAAACGAGACAACAGAAAAGAAAAGATTGCCCGAGGTTTCGTCTTATGCGAGGCCTACTTGGCGAATTGTGCATCGGGCTAAAAAGACTCGGGCCAGTGGTATACACGGGTCGATTCGTTCTAATGAAAGTTCGGAAAGTTCTCTGGCTTCGTTCGTCGACTCTGTCGGTAACTCACGTCAGTCAATTGCATGCGACGGAAACTAAATTTCAGCATATTTATGGACATACGGTTTTTTGGAAGTCGTTCCAAATACGAATGTGCCAAATTTTCCACATGAAAAGTCACTTCACTTCCGGTTCACCCACAAAACTGTGATTTTTCATAGTGTTACGTCGTAGCTACACTGTAAAAAAATCCACTTAAAATTTTATGAATCGGTATAGGAAGTTTTTATGCGTAAACTGGTATAATAAATTATCTATACAAGTCCGATGTAAAATTCAAGTATGGTACAGTAATTTCAATAATTTACATTAAATTTAATGTAAAAGTACATTACTTTTCATAATCCGCTGTAATCTTACTACAAATTTACATAAATTTTATATCACAATTGTGATTAAATTAAATTTACGATTTTATGAATGAAAACTTCCAGTCTTTTTTAACTTTGTATTCTTTCTGTTATAATTATTTATTATCTATCTTCATTTTTCCCAATATTGAACTTTCGATTTTTTCCAATGTCAATCCGTTGGGTAACTTCGGGCTTCCGTTCATTGCACCCTTACATTATTTTCGTTAACCGCTTGTGTCGTGCGTTATCAGCATCTTGCGGCCATCGAACGGTCCCCAAAAACCCCACTTAAATTTCGATTCACTCTTTTATCATTTTTTCATACACTTTATTTCAGCAGTCAATGAATCGTCAATCAAGAAACATGAAATAAACATAAAATCATCGAAAGCTCAAAAGCCTGTTTTTTAAATAGAAACCCAATTTATAGTATTTAGTAATTATCGTGAACAGCGATAAATAAGAAGTTTTTTCCTATTAAATCGGTTAATCAAAAGTGTTAAATTTGGTTCTTGAAATAAGGAGTATGAGCGTGATAGAATTTGAAATTTGCGTTTCAACTCTTAATCAAACTAGAACTCCTAAGAAATATATCCCTTTCCAACGTTTCGTTAGCTCAGGACGTAACACATAGATTTTGGAATTTCTCATCACATGAAAAATATGTAAGGACAGAAAATATTGCAATAAGTAAAATCAACGCTCTGATTTTTCGTTTTTATTTCCTGATATTCATTTCTATTATCTCATAACTTAACATAAGACCTCATCAGTACATTAAAAATAAGAAAATCGATCGTTCCGTACTAAAAACCGTAAAAATACCAGTAAGAGTTTTGAACTTTTGATTTTTAAACATTTTTTACTGACATATATTGTAAATTTTTCAGATCACTTTTTAAAAAAGTGATTTATCATAGAGTTTCACTGTTTCATCATATAAAAAGTATGTAAAAAGTAAAAGTATTGCTATAAAAAAAAATATCTTTTCAGTTTTGTTTGTTATTATTTCATGATATTTTTTCTTATTCGTCTAGAATTTAACATAAAAACTTATTGGTATACGTTAAATTAAACAAAAATGTTCCCATCTCCAAAACCAAAAAATTACCAGTAAGCTTTCTGTATTTTTGGCTTCTAAATATTCTTTACAGACATATTTGTACAATACCTAGGTCAATTAGAAAAAAAGTGATTTCTCATAGATTTCTCACTTTCTCATAACGTTAAAAGTATCTAAACAGTGATAGAATTGTAAACAAAAAAACTTCACCTCTCAGTTTTAATCGTTATTATTTCCTGATATTCTTCTTATAAGCCTAAAATTCAAGAGAATGTCTTATTAGTACTTTGAATTAAACCAAGATTATTCCATCGCCAAAACGACGAAAACACTGAAAAGGGATTTTAAGATTTGGTTTCTGAATATTTTTGAATGCCATTCTTGAATTATTTACTGGTAAAATGTATGTACTCAAGATTAATCTTAAAAATTTTGTCTGTTCACAGTCATAGAGATCTGAAGCCTGAAAATTTGTTACTCGACGAGAAGAACAACATTAAGATAGCGGATTTTGGAATGGCGTCGTTGCAACCAGCGGGTTCGATGCTTGAAACGAGTTGTGGCTCCCCTCACTACGCCTGTCCCGAAGTCATTAGGGTAAGGGGAACAAAAATGTTATACACAGTTAATAAGTACAGTGAACTGGGTGTACGAACGCGATGACGATAAATTAAGGAAAGAACGAGAGAAGTTGAGGGCGCCCGGTCGATGACCGCCTATGCAACACGCACGGACATACCGCAAAGCTCCGAAACCATTATCTTTTTATTATACGTGCACGCCTCTAAAACTTTGGACTACATAAAACAGGAGTCATTTCTCATGTAAAGAATGAAAATAATTGCTCAAAGTCAGGCCAATATGCACTTCTCGTGTGCAGCTAAATACCATCGAAGTTGCAATGAGAACAAACGCTTAATGTCATAAATACTTCGCCAAATTGTTTATAACAATTCCGCACGTTCTTCAGATAGAACTTGAAGAAATATTCATTTAACTTCGACATTTAACGGCTGGTACCTGAGTAAATTTTTCGAAAAATCGATTTTTTTTTTTTTAGTTCAAAGAATATTGTGTACATGGAAAGAAAAGATTAGTTAACATTACCAAAAAATAAGTTGAGACAACCAATCGATTATTCGATTTCTCTTACAACTCAAATGATAGGGCCAACGGTTCGAATGGTAATAAAGACGATTCGAATGATAGTCCCAATAATTGGACGATTGGATTGGTTCCCTAGCAGATCGCAAAACCGTATATTGTCACCCTAATAAACGACCGGTTGTTTTGTGCCAAAAAATAACCATGCGACCGACCTCAAAACGACCACAATAGACGATTTCTTAATTAGCGACCGCAGAAAAACCTCGAAAAGCGACCATCCAAAAAATTGTAAGTATGGTCGCTAATTGATTTCTGGATGGTCGCTCTTCGAGACCGTTTTGCAGTCGCTAATTTAAAAAACGACTATACTAGTCGTTTTGAGGTCGTTTGCATGGTTATTTTCTGGCACAAAACGGCCGGTTGTTTTTGGGGTCTTTTAATAGTCGTTTTACGATCCTTTTCAAGGTCACGTGGTTTGCTAGGGTTAATCTTACTAATCTCGCGAGGACTTAACCGTGAATAGTTGAGGTTACTATTCGATATGGTTGAGGCAACTAATTTTTGGGAGATTGTTTACAGCAAATTGGAAACGTAGTTGTCACAACCAAACATTTCTTTCCGTGTATAAGGCAGCAGTAGTACAAGAAATTTATTGGTCGAAATGTATACATGACTGGTAACAATTGTCGGTCCCTTATTACTTGGGCTAATGTTCCTTCAACCAATAGGTCATCGACCGTAGTCATTCAGCCCGTGTGGACAAATTTCATGTAGAAATGCGAGTCAAAATAGTGAATGACTAAAATAGCGAATGGCTAAAATAGCGAATTTAAAAATAAGGAACGTCTAAATGTAGAATAGCCATATAATTATAGAATTCTCTTTTTCAGCCATTCGCCATTTTTATCATTCTCTATTTTGATTGCATTTTAATAAGATGGAGGTCAAAATAGCGAATAGCTAAAAAAGCGAATTCCATAACGATCACCATTCTAGATTCAGACGTTCCCAATTTCGAAATTCGCTATTTTAACCATTCCCTTTTTTGGTCATTCGCTATTTTAACCCTCACCCGAAATGTGCAATACTGAAAAAGTTGTGAGTCATTCTGCGAAAGACGCACTGAGAAAAAAAATCGTTAAAATCAACAAAACGGGCGTTTGCCGGCAGCGAAAAGCATATTTTGTCGATTGGACAAAATATTTGGCAATGTTGATCGAAACATCTATTAATAGTATCACCAGCCGCTTCGATCAATTGAATATTTCTTTCGATCAAACAAATATTTTTTTCGCCGCCCGCAAGCGCACGTTTTGTTGGTTCTAACAATTTTTTTTTCTCAGTGCGGCAGAACGTCGAGCGATTGGGTGGATTTGCAACTGTCGCGCTGGAGCCTCTTATTATAGCGAGCAGGTATACAAAAGTAGGATAACTCCTGACTCCTGGGCTAGTTTGGTAGTGTCAGCCAATCGTTTATTCTACAGGAGTAAACAGTCTTTTCTATTCCGTGTATCATTAGTGAAATTGATTAACTGAACCATAAAGACCAGCGAAATAAAATCTCAAGAACGGAGAGAGCGATGTTCAAGATCCGTAAATGCAATCCCTCGTAAAAAAACGTCCATTGAATCGCCATGAATGTGAGGAAAATAACAGTAAAGTGGGTACTTCTGCCGAAAAAAATTCCAAATGAATCGACTGAGAACCGAATGTAAAACACCATATCTAATACATTTTGCCGAATCTTGTGACTGTTTTCGTTTATCAGTGAACACGTGAAATATAAAGACTGTGGACTGGCAACCTTCACGAAAACCTCCAATCGTGGCCTTGGTGTCAAAATAAAAATATAACGTCCATCCTGTGAGCCCGGAAGTGAATCTTCCCATGAAGGGTGACCGGACTTGGCCGCTGATCGGCGCAATCTCGGTACCGAGTCTGCCAACATTGGCATTGCTATTGGCCTGAGTCTTGGATGACAAGTCCAGCTCGATATTGGTGATCAATACTTGGCCGAGCATCCGCCTACACCCAGAAAAAATATCTAGTTAACTGGACTAAAACCTACGCATCGGAAATAAATTTTATTATTTGAATGCTGACCTAATAGACTTGTATTCAACTCGAATCATTTTTTTTATTTGTAAGTAATACATCTGGCGACTAATACATATATTCAAACCTAAGAAATATGTATTTGATTGCAATATATCTTTATTGCTTTGTAGAAAAAAATATGTTTTAATGAAATATACATTTCTTCGTGTCGAAGAAAAATATATTTACGTCGAATAATTTATTCTTTCTGTTTACAAAATACATACATTTGTAAATTCATTCCAAATGGATCGAGTACATTTGTTTCTTTCAATGTTTGTTTGTGTTTGTTGTTACGTTTGTTAATGTGCTTTCAATACGTTGTATGTATTATTTAAAATCTATTTTATCTAAGGTCAATATCGATTAAGAGGAATGTGTTCAAAAATAAAAAATAAAATCGATCATGAACCCGTTACTGACGAACAGAAAGCGGGAATGCGTATTTCAAGAATCTTCCACATTATATAGTCTACCATTGTGAAAATTCGACACTTACATAAAAGTTGAATTAAACAATATATATTTTTTATATAAATATATGACAAGTCGATTGAACCAAATGTTTTCTATGGAGGAACATAAACACGTATTAGAGTTAAGTTTGGTGTTTCATTACTAGATCATCAACGGAACGTTGATTTAAATAACTAAATCAATTACAGAGAAGTAATTTCTAATGATTAAAGAAAAGAATTACGTATTGGATTAAAAGAAAGTTCTAATTGATTTTGAATAAAAAAGATCGAATACATGTACGACTGGTCGTTTTAACTAGATATTATTTCCGGATGAAGAAAGTATTCAGTACGATCGAATATAATATCTATTTAGTGTCCACTGCGCAGTAAAAACTGCTTTCAATAAATAAATATGTTCGAAATAAATAAACTGCAAAATTGAATGAAATACATATTTGTTCCGGGGAAAGCAAATTTTCGTTGATTGAAATGAACAAATGTTGAATAGAAATTTTAGTTAATATTAATCAATTTTTTTTCTGGGTGTAATGTTGCGAAGCCATTAATTAGTAGTGATGCCGCCGAGATGAGAAATTTCTCGAAATTTCTCTTTAAAATGCGCATTTTAAATACTAAAATACTTCTCAGGTATTTTAAGTACTTTATAAAACACAAAATACTTTTCTATGTTTTGATCCCATATATTCGGAACATTTCTTTAATATTTACCATATAGTCGCATAATGATCAGATTCGTTCCTGCATTTAGCATTCATGGGGGCTTGTACCACTGCCATAGGTGCCTTTTGTGAGGACCATATGGCGCCCGGATTCTCCCTGAGTCTTTAATATTTACCAAGTTCACCTTAAATTTGAAATTTGAAACTTAACATAAACTCTTAACAAGCGAAATGTATTATATTACGTTTTTAATAATACGTCTCACTCCCTTTGTTCGACAATAAGTCACTCCAATAACTAAATTAACGAGGTTAATTCTCCTGAAAAAATTCAACATATTTTTTTTCAGTGGGATTATTTATCTGAATTCAAACAGTTTTTCATAGTCATAAAATTCATATATTGGTCTACCTCTTTGATTTTTTTCGGAGTGATGTAGAGAATTAAACATTAGAATCTAAATAAGAAAAATTTTCACTTGTAGCTTTTAGACATTAGCATATAACGTTACCTTCGCTTCCTCATAAAATTGATTTAGGTGTATGATGATTTAATTCAGTAATCAAAGTGGTTCGTTGATGAAAGCTTCTTTTATGAATAAGAAAAAAACAGTTTTGATGTTCTGAAGACTAAAGTTTTAGAACGGTGTGATACAACTGTGAAGATTTCCATACTTTTCCTTGCTCAAGAAGCTTTGTTTTCATGAATGTTTATTATGTGATTTTCATGTACACGTGTCGTTTTTCATTTATTAAGCGCTCGGTATAAATTGCAACCCTGTACACCCAGAGGAATGGGTCTGATGAATTTATTTGAATCAATTATGGGGTGTATTTGTAATGAATGAAATCTCATTTCAATCAAATAGAGTTTATTTTGATCAGATAACATTTCATTTCAATCAAATAGAGTCTGTTTTGGTTGAATATAATACTATTAGGCCGGCCATTAAATAAATTATTTATTTAATGGCCAGCCTAATAGGATTTTATTTGATCGAAATAGACTTTATTTTATCTAAACGAAATTTCATTTGATTGAAATAAATTCTATCTCGTCTGAATAAAATTGTATTCATTTCAAATACACCGTATAATCGATTCAAATAAACCCTTTAAATCCATTTTTTAGGTGTATAACTGTAGCACGAATTAACGTTTAAACGTCCTCAAGGAGAAATGATCCAAAATGCAATGTCCAGCGCAGGTGCATTCTGTGGTCCCTCAAGGACTCCAATTAATGAGGCTCCGAATGCAGCTTTGTGAACGCAGCGTGTGCAACGTGATTGATAAAGCACGATGCCTTACTCAGCCGGATCATACGTATCAGGGACGTCGTTCAGGACGTTGAGAGAACACTGCTTGTCGTCCGCGAGATTTAATCGGCAAAGCTCAGCGACAATCATATCCCGCGGTGAAATTTCATTAGTGACCGGACATATAAGCCAGAGTGAGATGTCTGAACGTATCCATAGCACGTATGGTGCAATACTGGGATGTTCAGATGCGAACGAAGCAGCAGTAGGAGGTCACCCTCCGCATTCCGTTAAATAGGATACGTTGAGTGAGATGAAGCGTCTACAGATTGTCCTGGAATCGCTCGTTCCATTCTTCACATGCTCGAAAATGTCACAATTCCTTGCATACTTCAAAATGTCACAATTTGGTTATTATCTCAAATGTCACAATTTTTTTATTATCTCAAATGTCACCATTTTTTCAATGTTTGAAACTTTATAATTTTTGTTTATTTGCAAATCTCAATGGTTCCAATGCTTAAATTTGTTCAATGTCTAAAAATGTCATGAGTTAAAAAATTTTCATAAATGTCGCGATTAAAAAAAAATGTTGAAAATGTTTGACGAGACGTATAAGCCCGAGTGAGACGTTTACACATATTCATTACGTATAATGTGTGTAATGATAAGATGTTTAGAACACATATCCAATACGTATAATGTGTGTAATGATGGGATGTTCAGAGCACATATCCAATACGTATAATGTGTGTAATGATGGGATGTTCAGAACACATGTCCAATACGTATAATGTGTGTAATGATGGGATATTCAGAACACATATCCAATACGTAAAATGTGTGTAATGATGGGATATTCAGAACACATATCCAATACGTAAAATGTGTGTAATGATGGAATGTTCAGAACACATATCCAATACGTAAAATGTGTGTAATGATGGAATGTTCAGAACACATATCCAATACGTAAAATGTGTGTAATGATGGGATATTCAGAACACATATCCAATACGTAAAATGTGTGTAATGATGGGATGTTCAGAACACATATCCAATACGTATAACGTGTGTAATAATGGGATCTTCAGAACACATATCCAATACGTATAATGTGTGTAATGATAGGATATTCAGAACACATATCCAATACGTATAATGTGTGTAATGATAGGATATTCAGAACACATATCCAATACGTAAAATGTGTGTAATGATGGAATGGTCAGAACACATATCCAATACGTATAATGTGTGTAATGATGGGATGTTCAGAACACATATCCAATACGTATAACGTGTGGAATGATGGGATGTTCAGAACACATATCCAATACGTATAATGTGTGTAATGATGAGATGTTCAGAAAACATATCCAATACGTATAATATGTGTAATGATAGTATTTTCACAAGGAAACGGCAGTAGGAGGTCATCTTCGGCTTTCTTTTCAATAGAATACGAAGAGTGAGATGGAACGTTGACAGATTGTGTTTGAAACGCTCGTTAGATTATTTGAATGTTTGAAAACGTCCCAATTCTTTGAATGTTTAAAAACGTCACCATTTTTCGAGTCTGCATATATCAAAATTTCTCGAATGTTTGAAGATGACACGATTAAAAAAATGTTAAACAATGTTACAATTTTATAAATATTCGAAAATGTCACCATTTTTTGAATGTTTGAAAATTTTCCAAGTTGTTCGAATGTTTAAAAAAGTAAACATTTTTTCAATGTTTGAAAATGTCACAATTTTAAGAACGTTACAAATGAAATCAATTTATTTATTAATAAATGACTAATCATTTCTTTAAGAATTTATTCAATGTTTGAAAATGTCACAATTCCAAGAATATTAAAAAAGAAATTAATTTTTTCATCCATAAATTAAAAAAACGTTATTTCAAGAATTTCAAAAATTGACATAATTCTAACAATATTTTTAAATGCCACTATTTTTTAAACGCTTGGTATCGTTTGACGAGGTGCATAAGCCCGAGTGAAAGCCTCGCACGTATCTTGCATGTACCGTGCAATACTGGGACGTTCAGATGTAAAGTAACCAGTAGTAGAAGGTCATCTTCTGCATTCCGTTAAATAGAATACGCAGAATGAGATGAAGCGTCTACAGATTGTCCTGAAATTGCTCGTTACGTCTCGGGTAATATCGTCCAAGCAGGATTTGCTATCTCGTGACCTTCCGGCTTCGCTTTAGGTTTTGAACTATCGACTAAGATAGACTAGTGCAGTGACTAGAAGCGCGAAACTATAGCAAGCTTCTCTCTGCTCGCTTAGTTCGGTAATTTCCTGTCCAGCTCGTTTACGATAATGAGAATGTCGTCACAAACTACTTCACCGATAACACAGACCTGTAGCTATGAGTATATGACTGCCGCCAGTCTTGGCCAAACAATATCTACTTTTTGGTTCCGTCGAAGTTTGAACGATGTTTGTACAGCTGAGATTTAATTAAGTCACTGTTACTACGGTTATACTAAGACCCTCACTTTTCTCTCTGCAGTTTAAGGACTTTCGTACTTAAAATACGATCTCATAGTCTGAGATGTTTACTGGCTGAAGCAGAAGCTTGTTGTTACTGTTAATTAAAAGAGTTTTGCGACTTTATAAACGAGCCTGCAATTTTTTTCACTTCGTAATGTCAAGAAATCTTGAACTTGACTTTAGGAAATCCTTATCACTGTTTGCGAAATACTCGAAACTTTTCTTTTATAGAGAAATCCTTGTGATCTATTTGTTGATTTATTTGATGGACTTCTTTTTTTACAGTTATCGTGACATTTTTTTACTTCTGCATGGAGACATTTTTGTTTTCATGATAGTTTTTTTTTCTTGAGATTTTTGTATCAACGCAAAATTGTCCGAAACATTGAAAAAAGTTGCTTAGAAAAAACGTCTGTACGTATATATGTTTGTGTACGCGCAGGACTTTCAAATTTCAATTACATGTAGATTGAATGCACCGGTAATTGAACGGTCATTAGTAATTGATCAGCCGCTTTTTTAGAATACATAATAAATGTTGTTAACTAAAAATTCGATGCCCAATTTAACCATTTTGTAGTTATCTACTGCGATTATTTTGTCCCATGAGCCGATTTTCGACCAGAAGTGTAGGTTAGATTGGCATGTTCATGCACTGATGGTTTTTTATTTCTAATATGTAATATTAATTTTTATATACTTTTCGACGAATCGGTTGAGGAATTTAATTTTACAGCAAAAAGGAAAAATCCCTATCCCTCACAACTTTAGAAAATTACTATCGGGCCAAGATTTAGTACACAAATAACCGGAAATCGAATCATAAACGCTGCCAAATTTGTCTAGAATTTGACTAGAACGTTGAATAATGTTGGTTAAAAAGAAGGTTGCAAAATAGAAGTTTGCAAAGTGCTTGCTAATGATTCCTTACTCTTTTCACAGCTTCCTCTATGATGAAGTGAAAATGAATAAACATACTACATACTGCCTCATAGACGTAGATTTGTGAACCGTTAAAAAAATAAGAAAGCAATTCGCATAGTTTGACTTTGCTTTTTTTCTATAAATTTACGTCACTATACTTGAAATTGGTTTAAACTCCGAGAAGCGTCATAAGATAAAAAAATTTCCCAAGCCTGATCGTATTTTCACGATCAGTAATCACAAATCATCATATCATAGCTACATCGACAAAACCTCGAGAAATTATTTATAAAAAGCATAAAAATGCAGCAAAGTTACTTCAATAGTCCGATTTAAGGATGTATGATAGGTACCGTCCCACCAATCGTGAGTTTCAGAGAAAATTTCGATTACTTCCCGATGGGATAAAAATCGGAAAAAGATAATCGATATTAAACGTGCTGAAAAGATAAATTTTGCATAGTAATAATTCCGAAATGTTATTAACAAATTGCTGAAAAAAACAATTGTTCAACAAACAATCAGTCAACCTAACTTTTTTTCTAATGAAAATGATATGTTAATTTATTCGAATGCATACGAATTTTTTCAGATTTTTGTCTTTATTTTGATTTTTTTTTTTTTCAAAAATGTGCGCGAAACAACGAATTTTGGATTTGTGTTCAGCATAAAACCATCTACTACACTCAAGATTTTTTTACAAAACGCATATCCAAAATTTGTTATATTCTGCGCATTTTTCAAAATAAAAGAAATCAAAACCAAAATAAAGTCAAAAATCGGAAAAAATTCATACGCATTCAAAAAAATTAACATATCATTTTCATTCAAAAAAAGTTAGGTCGACTGTTTATTTGCTGAGCAATTGTTTTTTTCACCAATTTGTTAATAAAATGTTGGGATTACTATTGTGCAAAATCAATCTTTTCAGCACGTTTTATATGCATTATTTTTTTCCGATTCTTATCCCATCGGGAAGTAATCGAAATTATCTCTGAAACTCACTTTTAGAAGGACTGTACGTATCATACATCCTTAAACCCCGAGAAGCGTGATAAGATGAAAAAATTTCACAAGCCTTATTGTATTTCCACGATAAGTAATCACATATCATCATATCATAGCTACATCGACAAAACCTCGGGTAATTATTTATACAAAGCATAAAACTGCAGCAAAGTTATTTTAATAGTCCGATTAACAAATGATATTACGAAGTCAAACTATTTTATCGTAATAGTGAAGCTATGCCTATAGAATTATTACTATTTATAGAAAATGTTTCTAAACGATTTTTTAAATCATTTATTAATGCAGGGCGAAAAGTACGACGGCAGGAAAGCGGACGTTTGGTCGTGCGGTGTTATTCTGTACGCCCTTCTCGTCGGTGCCCTGCCATTCGACGACGACAATCTTCGTCAACTCCTCGAGAAAGTTAAGCGCGGTTTGTTTCACATACCACACTTTGTACCGCCCGACTGTCAGAATCTACTGCGAGGAATGATTGAGGTCAATCCCGACAAGAGGCTTACGGTAAGTCTGTAGTCACCAACTCTCGGTTTTGTTACAAGCTCTCAGATCTATGTTCTATTTCGAAGAAAAGGGTTTATTGGTGTTTGCTGACGCATCTGAAGCTTCTCAAAAATTACTTATATCTCCCCTATACTCTGTTCCAAATAATCATTAGATATTAATTTTAATAATGATGACGACTATAATCTCTATCGTATGAAAAAGCCTCTGTTCGCCACTTTCTCAAAAAAAAACTGATTTCCGCTCATTATAAATATATGAAAATTGTTTTATTGAATTATCCGTGAATTTTAATTGCAGTACAAAAACAAAATTCGCAATTCCAGCAAAGAACGAACATTTTTACAAGAATAACAATTTTTTTTAAATGGTGCAGTGACATTGACTTACACTTGTTTTCATTTTAATGAATTAAAGTTTAAAACGTTACATGGCAAATTACCTGTTGCTGGATTTTCTGATTATGTAATAGTTTTTCAACTTAGAACAGCGGAAGACCACCAATTTCCTATTTCTATTCTCCATTCTACTTTTCACCACATGTCAAAGCACATTGAAGGGTGGGGACCCAAATAGCGAATTACCGAAATGGCCAATTGTCGAAATAGCGAATTCCAAAAAAATCAATATCTGTATCCAGAATGGTCATCATTATGAAATTCGCTAATTTAGGCATTCACTATTTTGATTGCATTTCAATATGCTTTTTTTAATAAGAGGGTTAAAAAATTGAATGTTCAAAATAGCAAATGACTAAAATAACGAATTCCATAATGATAACCATTCTAGATTTAGACGTTCATTATTTCGAAATTCGCTATTTGTGCCATTCACTATTTTGATGCCCACCCAAAAAATCCTTCAATCGAAACGGAAGTGACCGCTAGTTTTAAATACTGAATTTTCATGATCTGAGTTTCCCGAAGACGAAGGAGAAAGACTTTTACTAAATTCTAGATCCTTATCTCATCAAGAATTTCTAATCACAAAGCTGCACATTTTTTTAATAACTAAAAAATGTCGAATGAAACCCCAAAAAAATCAACTTACATACTTTTCGTATTTTCCTAGAATTTTGTCTGGTCATCAACAGAGAATCATTTTGGTATTCGAATATGAGTTTTTCTGGTCCCGAAGATCACGTCCCATATATTGAAATCTTTTATGGTGTCCAATGGAATACCATCTTTACTGAATTAATGCAGAGGTTTGCGAACGGATAAAAGTGATAACGTAAATGTTAGGTCGAGATAATAAATCTGAAATCCAGTACATCGTGATAATTATGACATCTTCGGAATCCTTCGAGCTTGAATATCTCGGAAGATTCCTCTTGTTCGGCTATAAGATTACGGAGCGAACAATTAATGAAAGAGACTTTAATTTACGAGCTTTCTCGATTTTTGTCCTTATCGAATTGTTGAATGCAGCTGGCGGAGATCAACAGGCATATCTGGGTCACCGCGGCCGGCAAAGGTGAACTGGAACTCGAGTTGTCCATGATGGATGTCGTGCAAACCCATGTTATTCCGTCCGTGGACGCAATCGATCCGGACGTTCTTCAGGCGATTGCGAGTCTCGGATGTTTCAAGGAGCGAACGAAACTCATCCAGGAATTGCTCAGTCCTAAGTAAGCTTCTTCAAGGATTTTTCCTGAAAGACAAATAAACAATAATGTTTTCACCGAAGCTCTTGTTGATTCCAACCGATTGATCTTCAACTTCCTGTGCGATTTCAGTCATAATACCGAGAAAGTCATATATTTTCTTCTCCTGGAGCGAAAACGAAGAAGACCTGCGTGCGAAGACGAGCTGGAAGTGATGAGGAGCGGAATCAGAGGCACCAGCGGACAATCCGAGGCCGACCCTCCCAGAAAAAGGGTCGACACGTGTCGAGTTAATGGCAGCGCGGCCTTGAATCTTGGTCAAATATCCCACGGGTCTCCACTCACGCCTAGAAGACAATCCAGGTAAGAATGGAAGTCCAAATAGTGATGCTGAAGAATGAAACGTGACAATGATTAGCGAGTTTGTGTTTCTTCAGGAAAGTTACCACTGAACCTAAAAATGACTTCCCTGAGATTTTTTATGAGTTTGATTGAAATCGTGAAGATCCTTGAAATGCCTAAAGAACCCAGAATTAATCCTTCAGCAGACGAACTGTACTTGAAAGTTATTAATTATTTTTACTCAAAATTTGATACGTTATTTTTTCATTAATCGTTGCATGGTCTTCAAGGATCTAAAATTTATGCTAGAATAATAATATTTGCCCAGAAACCTTTGAGAGTGTATGTTCAATTCATGTACAGCCTTGATAGGTTCAAAAGTCTCAAATTCCACTCCTCAACAGTAGAATTGTACCTGAAACATATGCTCATATTTTGACGTCAATATTTAAACATGAACGTTGAAACCTCTATCTACTCTTACAGAGTATAGAATCAATGTTAAAATGCCCTCTCAATGCAAATCTCTACCCCTTCCGGTATTTTAATACTCTAATGACCCTATTACGGAAATGTCTCTACTCGTCGATTTACGCTAGACCATCAGCAAGTAATAATGTACTTTAGGAAGAATAGGCGTCCTAATGTTCTGGCGGAGTTTAAGGAGGTTCGTCAATAAAATTGAAAATGCACAGAAAAATCTGAACTATCTACCGCGTTTTAAATAATTCATAACAAACTCACATGAATTTTTTGGGAATTTTTGTCTACATCGTTTACACAAAATTATTTTTTGTATGCATGCATTTTAACATGGACTCTTATGGCATATTTACGAATAAATACTATATTTTTTCAAACTATGCCATAACTATAGAACTAAGTAATGAGCGAATGGCAATTATGACAGTGCAATATAGGAATAATGATCATTATTATTTGCAACGAGAGGATATTCTGAACATCAAGTTGTGACCTTTTCCGTTACAAAACATTGAGATAAGCTAATGATTGAAGAAAAAAATTAGGTACACATTGAAAATAAATTCCACTTTATCTTGTAAGGTCGAAAAATACCGAAAAAGTTTAAATTTTTATACAAAACTGATAAAAATCTCTAAGATACAAATTTACCACACGGAGAAAACGGGACTCGCGGAAATACCAATAAATACTATATTTTTAAAAATTATGTCATAACTATAGACCTAGTACTGAACGAATAGCAATTATGATTTACTCTTACTTACTTACTCTTCGAGTTTCGAGAGACCATCAGCGGGTAATAATATAATTTAGGAAGCTTAGAGCTCAGCTTTACATGGGTCATTAAAAATATATAATTCTTCATCTTGCAAAAATTCCTACCCAATAGATTCTCTCAACGTTTCTGTATCCAAATTACAAGATGTCCAGTTTTTTATCTACTTCCTACACTAAAAGGCCTAAAATCGTTGCTTCAATGTCTTCTTCTTGCAAATAGTAGCCTCTCTCAAAATTTTAACACCATACTTACCCCGTAACGCAAATGGCTTTGCTCTTCGAGTTACGAGAGGCCATCAGCAGATATAATAATATCATTTAGGAAGGAAAGCGCTCGTATCGTTCGGAGGGTACCTAATAATACTACAGTAGGGTATAATGTCTGCTCGCGTGCATAAAGTCTTCAGCACTTTCTGCACTCATACGCAAACGGATTTCTATAGGCTTTTCTATATCGATCGGGAAGATCCGGCTCGCCGGGAATTGTAAGGCTACAGTAGCAGAGAACAATGTGCGCGGCACGCGCTCTGACACTCATTCCTCGTTTATTTCTATACGGCAAGCAATTGGTATACGAGCCAAGTTGAATAAGCTCGGCAATGAGCACGAAAGTGAACTGTCGGATCCGCAAAGCGCTCGCGTGAGGCGTGTGGCCGCTGCTACTCCATCGATCGCACGCAATCGCCTTTTACCCCTCGCACGTTTTCCACTTCTCGTTTTGTACTGATTGCACGCCCTCTGAGACCGCGCATTAACGCACCGCGATAATTGATTCTGCGTGCTCGACGAAACTTAGTTTTTATTGTTCGTGACTCCAACATCAAATTTTTAACACATTTAAACAATATCATTATTATGTGTCATAGCTAATAGCAAAATAATTGTGTGAATGTAGAAATTATCCTTGGGCTCATTCAATGTCGATTATATCAAATGTGATAGTTTCTTTAAAATTGATGATCGAAGGCGGATTCGTTCATAACTTTATAATAATTTTGTTGAATCAAAACTGAACACAATGTTATTTTCGAAGAAATACTCTTTTCTGGCTTTTTAAATTGAATGTGTTGATCTATTGGTCAAGTAAATTTGAAATTTGTCTTCGGAGAATCGAAACGGATTCGTATAATGATTTTTGGAATTTTTTGTGACGAATTTAGAATCCTACTAGAATTGTTATAGAAAGAAAAAGGAATAGCGTGTCGATTCCTATTTACCCTCGATTTTTTGATAATGAAAAATGCTTTTATCCGCCATATGGTGAATTAGAATCCGTTTAGTATTTGATTATGTATACGTTTCTATATTTCGAGCAACGAAAGTTCAAAAATTTTGCATAAATTCGCTGTCCTTTTCTTTCCGAACTTTCCTTAATGCACTTAATCAGCAATTTTAGCATCGACTAATATTAACAGTCAATTTTTCTGACCGGACCGAATTTTTCGGAGTACATCTTGAGTCTGTGACAGTTATCCCTATAGATTCAAAGCGCACGAAAATAAGGCCTAATTCAAATTCACTAACCTGAATTCGATTGTGACGATTGCGGCTTTTAGATAAATTCATTCAATTTATTAAGCAGCCATGATCGATATTTGTAAACAGATTCGGATTAGTGAATTTTAATTAGGCCTCATTTTGGCGCGCTTTGGATCTGGCGATTACTGTTTCAGACCCAAGATATACTTACTTTGCCAAAATTCCATCTAAAAAAAAACTGACGCTAATAATCGATACTAAAATTAATGTTAATTATATTCGGTCACAGCCCATAGCACACTTCGGCAATCAAACAAGTTCTCATGAATAACTCGGTTGTATAATAGTATATTACGATACGAGTGCGATAAAACTTTTTCTAACGAGGGTGAGTTTGCAGCACGAGCCGAAGGCGAGTGTTGAAATCAAACGAGTTGAGAAAAAGTTTCTCGCACAAATTGCGTATACAATCGTATGCAACTCCGTGCGAGAAGTGCGATTTCTCGCACGCGAAGCGACGCGGAGTGAAATAAAATTGTATTCAAAACTCGCGCGAGAAAATTTTTCTCAACTCGTTTTATAACAACACTCGCCTTCGGCTCGTGCTGCAAGCTCTCCCTTGTCAGAAAAAGTTTCATCGCACTCGTATCATAATATACTACTATGCAACTCCATGCGAGAAGTACTTACTTCTCACACTTCGCTCTACTTCGCTTCGCGTGCGAGAAATCGCACTTCTCGCACTCGTGAAATAAAATTGTATATGAAACTCGTGCGAGAAAGTTTTTCTCAACTCGTTTGATGAAACTCACCCTCGTCAGAAAGTTTCATCACACTCGTATCGTAATATACTATTAGTTCACAAGTGTGAGAAGTACGATTTCTCGCACTCAAAGCGAAGCGTGTGAGAAGTGCGATTTCTCGCACTCAAAGCGAAGCGTGTGAGAAGTACGATTCCTCGCACTCAAAGCAAAGCGTGTAAGAAGTGAGATTTCTCGCACTCAAAGCGAAGCGTGTGAGAGGTAGGCACTTCTCGCACGGAGTTGCATAAAATAATTGTTTATTGTGTACTTTGCGCATATTTTTATCTAAGTCGTCAGATTATCGATCAAACAGCTTCCAATAAATAATGTGACGTTATGCTTTTGTTTATTATGTCAAGCAGCGCGAGGCATCACGCACGCCGTTCGACAAGCACAGGATCTCACACCCACGCGCCTCATTCCCACGCCTCGACCCCAGGAAGTTCACCACTACACGGGCCTAACGTCGCCGGTCTTTTGAGTCCAAGAAGAGCAACTCCAAGCTCGCATCACAGTCAATCCGGAAGTCCTCACAGACTGTCGACTGTAAGTACGAGCGGGGGTAACGGGGGTAGTCCGACGGCTGGTGCTCCAGCTCCGGCGCTGTCACCCCCCAACGTCGGGATTGAGCTCAGCGAGATCCAGCCCGGTGAGTGGAAAAAAAATCTTTTCCATCTACACCTGCAATGTATGAAGTATAATTATCTCAACGAGCTCCTTCAGTCGTGCACTCACGATTCGTTTACCGCTACCAAATGGACGTTTTAATATTTTTAGGAAATTAAGTTCTTACTTGATTTTTTGGAAATCCAGTGTTCACTTGTTTTTTACGCAATTAAGTTTTTACTCAATTTTGAGGTAATCAAGTTTTCACTTAATTGTTAGAGAATTACGTGTTTACTTAATTGTCAGGAAATTAAGTTTCCATTTGATTTTTAGAAAATTAAGTTTGTACTCTGTTTTTAGTAAAGTAAGTTTGTATTTCATTCTTTGGAAATTTAGGCTGTACTTCAATTTAGGAAGTCAAATTTGTACTTTATTTCGAGGAAATTAAAATTAAAAAAAAATACTTGTTACGTGAATTTTAGGGCATTAATTTTACTTAAATTCTAGGAAATTATTAGTCGTTATTGTATGCGATGATTAGCGGTCAAGTTATATTATGATGGAATTTTTGCGAAGCACAACTCGGGTGTGAAACCGTTATCGCTAGATTCAAAGTGCGCTAAACCGAAGCCCAATTCAAATTTCACTAATACAAATCCTTTTTACAAGTGTCGATTGTAGCTGCTTAATGAATTTATTTAATAAATTAAACAAATTCAAAATTCAAATTGAAAAATTCCGCCACGACCCGGGAAAATTTTTTCCACAATTTGTTCGAGATAAAAATTCGTCGATTGTGGCTGATTGATGAATTTGTTTAATTTATTAAATAAATTCGTTGAGGAGCTACAATCGACACTTGTAAAAAGGATTCGTATTAGTGAAATTTTAATTGGGCTTCGGTTTCGCGCACTTTGAATCTAGCGATAACGGTTTCACACCCGAGATGTACTTCGCAAAAATTCCATCATAATATAACTTAACCGCTAATCGTCGCATACAAAAACACCTATGGTAAATACTCGGTCACAGCCTATATATATAGCTAAAATCTAGGAAATTAAGTTTTTAGTGAATTGTAGGAAATTAAGTTTGTACTGCATTTATAGGAAGTCAAGTTTTTACGTAACTTTCAGGAATTCGGGTTTCTATTAAATTTGTAGAAAATTAAGTATTTATTTAATTTTTAGAAAATTGAGTATTTACTTAATTTTTAGAAAATTACGATTTTACTTAATTCTTAAAAAACTTCGTTTCTACTAAAATAAAAAAATTTGTAATCGAAAGCTTCAACAGTCAGGCTCGAAAAATCAATCAAAAAATTCAACATTTGTCTCAACCATAATAGTAAACAAATGGTGCTTTCGAAAATATTCACTTTTTCGATTTTTACTTTTATATTGTTTTAAGAATCCAAAAACCACAGCATTATTCAACTAACGTGTATGACGAATCTCAACTGCCTTCATTCAAAAACCATATGGCTGGTGATACAAGAAGGTCAATGGCTCAATTTAGGCGTAAATGTTAATTTACTAAGCATCTTGGCCTTCCCACAATTAGCGGAGTGAACTCTGCTCGAGGAGAGTTGAACTCTCGAGTAAATATAGATCGCAATGACGTAGAACACTGGACTGGATATCGTTCAAGTTAAGCCCTTACGTGATCCCCGACAAGGGACGAACTGACATTGATCTATTGTTCGAAACGGGCAACTTCCCTCAAAGGACGCTCGTCGCACGTTGTCCATATCGAATTACGCTAAGTGTTCTCGGGTGTTTGCCGTTACACCTCGAGATCCGAGGGAACTGAAGTTAGCTACGTTAAGGGACGAGGCTAAGGTGGCTTACGTGCTGCAACCAATGTTTGTACACCCACCCATGCATACTGCATCCTATGTTTACTTGAGAATCGGCTAATTAATGGAAAGGCCCCATCAACTGAATTTTATGACACATAGTCTCCATGATAAATCATCTGCGGTCGAAGAACGACAGAAATCATTTTTTCTATAAAAAAAAATTCTTACAAATCCCATCGATAGAAAATAAAACAAAAAACTATTGTTTTTGGATATAGAAGTGACTTGAAAATCATCGCAATTAAAATCTAACAGGTATAATCTTTTTGTTTCTATCACAGAAATTATTTGCAAATTGTCTTGGTAGACTAACCAAAAATAGTTTTTGCCTAAAGCAGCAATTACTTACAAATCACTTACGCATGCATACTGCTTTCTAAGTTTTTTTGAGAATCGACTAATTAATAGAAAGCTCCCGCTGATGCAACTTCATAATACATATCCTGTATGATTAATGTCTTGAGGTCGAAAAATGACGGACATACATTTTTTGTATGAAGCAAAAAATTCTTACAAACCGTCTCAACAGAAAAAAAATAAATAAAAAAGACTATTGCTTTCGGAGGTAAAAGTCACTTGCAAATCGTCACGAATCACATCTAACAGCAAATGTTTTTTGTTTTGTTTCTAAAGCAAAAATTATTTGCAAATTTTCTTTGTCGAAGACGGATCGAAAATAATTTTCATCTGAAGCAGTAATTACTTGCAAATCTTTTTGTTCGAAAGATACTTAAAAACTACTTTTATCTGAATCTGAAATTGCTTGCAAAGTTACTTGCAAATCGTTTGGGTCGGAAACTAGAAGAAAATAATGTTTGTCTCAAGCATAAGTTAATTGCAAATCTGCTAATTAATGTGAAACCCGCAAAAAGGCCATTTCATAATACAGTCTCCTCGCGAAATTGTCTTAATTTCGGAAAATGACGGAAAACAATTTGTTTTCTGAAGCGGAAACTCTGGTCTCAGGCACAGGTTGTCGCTCTTCCAGCCCAGCCACTTTTGCTCGGTTTCTTAATACAAAATTCATGCGCAGCTACGAGGTCAACCAGCCTATTCTGCTTTGCAAGACATTAACAATGGTCGCCACGGGGTGAAAGAGCTTTTTCTGGACGCAATATTCTTTTATTTACGACTCTCGAGTAAGTAATTTCCGGAGACACGTTCTTTACACGAACGCAGTTCTTGAGAAATAGCGACGATTCACCGGAAAAATTCAGCAGTCAGCAATGACTTTTAATTCTTCCTTCTAGGATAGTTAAAAATTCTATTTAATATGACTAAAAAATGTAATGGATTTTTATCTATTTTTGTTGTTAATTTTGTCAACCATACAAGCTTACATTTCAAAAATGTTAAATCAAACGTTTCCTGCTTTTCATAATTGTATGACCGACTGAAAATAATTGAAGCTTTGCATATGAGGCATTCCATACGGTTTCGAACGGTCGAAAAGTTCTCCACTCTCAAAAAAATTGAAATTTTGTCAAATTATTCCATTGTTTGAAAAAGAGAAGTGTACATTTTTTCAAAATTTTAGGATCGCATTTTTACGAGTTTTTCAAAATTTTAAAATTTTGTAAATACCGTTACATCTTGAAAGAATACGATTAAACAGAAAAATTTTTCAGACTTTCAAAAAGTTGCAATTTTGCATAAATATTGTGAAAAAAGTTTTGTTTGATTTTTTCGAGTTGAAAAAATGATCATTTTCATAAAAAATACAAGAAAATAATTTTTTTCGGTCGGTATGTCATTTTCGATTTATCTCAAAAAATTTCAGAAAATACTGTGAAGTGTGTAGAATAACACGTATTTTTTTTTTAAGATGGCTCAATTGCTTGAAATTGCTTTTCATGAAAGTCCCTTTAATCCTGATGTTGAGGATCGTAGGAAGGCCGTAGCTATTTCAACGTGGCGCATCGCTGTCCATGATATTGTTTTCTCTGAAATATAATTTCCTGTTAGCTGTGATGTTGTTCGGGGCGTGCGACTGTTTTATACCGAAGCGTTCCATTTTGGTGAAACGACGCACGAGGCTTTAACTTATTTAAGCTCAAAGTTCACACGCTCGAGGTGGAAAGGCCAAGAGGCGAGAAGTTTAAAGCTCGGAAGTTACTCACCACGTTGAATTCACGAGTGCCGTTGGAATTTTTCAAGTGGTTGCAGTTGGAGTTACGCCGCCAGGCTCTCCGCACACTGGCGCCGGTTCAGGAGCTCACCACTGGAGATCGAGACTCACAACCATCAAGAATTCCTTCCTGGGCAGTCCGAGATTCCATCGTCGTAAATTGCTCACCAGCACCGAAGAGGTATGTTCAGTCAAATAAATCACCATTTTTGTCTGGTTCCAATAAAAAAATTTCGGTACAAATCAATTTAATCCTTGCTTCCTTGGTCGTTGCTTTCTCATTATTTTTTACTTTTTACGAAGCCTCGAAACGGATGATAATTGATTTTAGCTTTCTCATAGAATAAACCGAAAATAAACTGATCATTTATTTTAGCTTTCTTATGAAATAAACTGAAAAAACTAAAAATAGTAAGGACAAAATGGACATGATTCCAGTTTTTTACCCTCGTTTTCGATAAATAAAAAAAAAACTAAATGTTTTAGTTTATTTATCATGAAATAATGAAAAGTCATTCTAATTCATGTGAAATACAGTATGTTGAGTAGTATGAACGAATATTTTTGTCATAAATTCCCGAAGGAAAATTTCGATAAAGATGAATACAAAGCTTGCCCGTTGTTTTCCTCATTATTTTTCACTGTTTACGGAGCTATGAGAAAGTATGATCATCGACTTTGGTGTTTTCATGGAGGAAGCACTGTAAAAAGTACAAAAAATAATGTGGCAGATATAGGCATGTTCCTATCTTTTATTCTTGCTCTTAATAAATTTGAAAAACCGAATTGACGCGAAATTTCATAGTTTATTTATCATAAAATCATGTATATAAAGGCGTTTTTATTTGTGTAAAAACATCACTAATAGTACATTACGATACTAGTGCGATGAAACTTTTTCGCGACGACTGTGAGTTTGCAGCACGAGCTGAAGGCGAGTGTTGTAATCACGCGATCAGAAAAAGTTTCTCGCACGAGTATCGTATACAATTTTATGCCACTAGTGCGAGAAGTGTCTATTTCACGTACGCAAGCGAAGCGATGTGTGCGTGAAGTGCCTACTTGACGCACACTGTGGTATGAAAATTGTTTACGTAGAAAAACTAGGCTCACCATCTCAAGTTCCACAAACATGAATGCAATAACGTCATTTTTTCGAAAGTTCAAAATTGGGGCCGTTTCAGCAATTTCAACCAAATTGACTATTAAATAACCTTAGAAGTACCTGTTCTTATGTTTAAATAGACAGATAGCCCAAAGTTCACAAAAGTTTAAGCATTTACGCTTTAAAAGAAAAAATGCAAAGCCTCCCTTAAAATATGAAGCAGGCATCAACTACCCTTTTATTTTCATAAAAGGCGAATTTATTTATTGTTTTATCTACCGATTGTTTAAGAATAAATAAAAATTATCGAGTCACTATTTCATTTCTAGACAAATTTCTAAAGACGAATTAAATTATCATAGATTTTTATCGATTCCTCAGGTTCACCTTACGCCGGATTCTTCGCCGGAGCTAACGAAGAAATCGTGGTTTGGTAGTTTGATGACAACGGAGAAAGACGAGACTTTTACGGTTTTAGTGAAGGGCAAGCCTCTCGCCAACGTTAAAGCTGACCTCATTCATGCGTTCTTATCGGTAAGCATGTCGATCTTTTAAACGATAACCAGTCTCAGTCTGTATACCTACTAAATCATAATGGATCTCTTGAATGCATACATGCCACTGATGTCGTGAATAAGTGTACATGCTCCGGTTATAATTCTGATTGCAGATAGCTGAATTGTCTCACAGTGTCAGCTCACCCATGTCGTTCAGGGTCGAATACAAGAGAGGCAGCACAGCACCGGCTATGTTTCAACGACAAGTACGGTTTCAGGTGGACATCAGTGCTATTTCCAAGCAACCAAGTGAACCTCTATTCGCTATTACCTTCACGTTATTAAGCGGTAAGTTACCCTGTAATACGAGCTTGAGTTCAATGACTTGTAGCAGTTATACTTAGGTAATTATTCTGGTTTTATTCACGTTCAGTTTTTGAATTATTATGATATCTTATTAAGCCTCATGACTTCATTTGTTTTACCTTCAGACTCATGACTGGAATGTAACACATTTCATGCTATTTTTTTAATCAGGAACCTGGTCTTATGGAGATGAATGAGCTTTATCATAGATATATTTCTTCGTTTAAATATAAGGAAGAGAATTGTGTGTTATTTACTCGATATCATTAATATTTAGTTAGTGAAAAAACCATTTGAAGTGTAACTAACGGAAAAAATCAGCAAAAACTTCTTTTTTAATAAATTTTTTTAGCCATTCAATCGTTCAACCGACTTTCCAGTTTCGAACAGAGTTTTCAAGACGTCAGTCAAGACTGTCGGAAAAAAATACTGTCAGAATGTTCCGTTGGAAAAGTTTGTTCATTGAAAACATTGAAAATAAGGAGCACGCGCTGATCAATAAACAAAAAAAGTCACCGAGAAAGTCACAAAACACCTATGTAACTATATTTTTTCATAGATTTTAATTGAAAATATTTAGAAACAGAATTTACTTTATCAGCAAATTTTGTAATTATCATAATAGTTACTCATCTACTGGATGTGAAAATGTTGCATTTTTACAAAAAGTTACGCATTCACTAGATTACATTTTATAGCTTTGTCTATTCTCAATTCGACGGGATATTTTATTAATTCCATGTTCCTTGAGCTAAAAATTTTCCGCCTCGATGTATATGGGGCATTTCACGCCTATTCGACCAACGGCCTAGCCAAATATGGTTCTCGATTATTATTGTTACTCTTTTACGGTCGTACCGCGTTTCTACAGGTTACAACTGAGTCCGTACTCAATTTGGCCTATGCAACTCCATAGAAAAACGCGACACTCTAACATCTCGCGCAAAAAAAAAAACTATGAAAAAAAAATTTGAATAGTACTAAAATGGATAGTATGAGGAGTATGTCGTATTGGACGAAATCATACGTCGATTATACTCATATTCGAGTATTAAGTATGGCATGAGTATACCAAAAAATATTCGAGTATCCAATATCTTTAAATAAAAAATATGGATTCAAAATTAAATAAATCAATTTAAAAGATAACATTTAGAAAATACTCGAATATTTTTTCATATACTCACTGTATACTTACTACTAAAAGTACTCATTGTACCTGATACTCGAATATGTTTACATACTTTCCATTTTTATTATTCTGATACTCTTTTTATGCAATTTTTTTGTGCACGGGTATCTCGACTCGACAAAACTCAACCTGACACAACTCAACACGAATGTCGTATTGGACGAAATCATACGTTAATTATACTCATATTCGAGTATTAAGTATGGCATGATTACACCATAAAATATTCGAGTATCCAATATCTTTAAATTAGAAATATGGATTTAAAATTAAATTAATCAATAAAAAAATCACATTAAAAAAATACTCGAATATTTTTTCGTATACTCATTGTATACTTACTACTATAAGTACTCATTGTACCTAATACTCGAATATGTTTACATACTTCCCATTTTTATTATTCTGATACTCTTTTCATATTATTTTTTGTGTGCGGGTATCTCGACTCGACAAAACTCAACCTAACACAACTCGACACGATGAATATCTCACCAGGACGCAACCGGATTGCCCAAAACTAGAGCCAACTAACTCGGCACAGCAAAACTCGCCGCGACAAGAACTTGGTCCGATAAAACTTGACGCAGCATCGTAGCGAGTTTTATCGTTGCAATGTGCCGAGTTTTGCGGCAACGAGTTGTGCTGGGTCGAATTTTGTCGTGTCGAGTTGTCACTGCACTCAGAGAAATTGTAGTAGTACAGTCAACAATAAAGTGACAACTATTATTTTTTCGTCCATTTAACTATCTTAATAGTCACGGTAATTATGAAAATAATAATGGTACCTACTTTAGAATTATAGTAACTTGTTGGTAGTTGTGGCAACTATAAAAAGATCAGTTGTATGAATCAAAAATTAGTAGTTACTGATAACATAATTTTGTCTTGGTGTTCGTTCAGTTTTTCTTATGACAGTTTCACAGGCCAAACTGAATACGGACCCGAAATGGATTGACCATTTAATGAACGCTAACAGTGAATGAACGCTGTCAATAAGAAAACATGCGTAAAAACACGTTCGTATATTGGGTTATGTCGTCTGCTTATGCTGAGAGAAAGTTAGGACATAAGTAACTATAAAGTGACAGCTATTGATTTTTAGTTTGTACAATAATTTTGTGCAATTGCCACAACTATTAAATAATTACTATAACTACGAAACAGTTACTATAACTATTTACAGAGTTACCGTACCTACAAAAATAGTTGCGCGGCCTAAAAATGAATAGTTGTCACTTTATAGACGACTACACTATCCCGATTTTCCTGAGTTTCGCCGTTCAATAATTGTGTTGGATCATCTCATTTCGTAATCTATAGAAACAAGGATAAAGTAAAAAATAATAATGATAAACCGCGTATGTTTCTAGTTTTTATACTTCTTCAAATAAATGTAAAAAAAAAAACTGAATTCATTGCAAGAAAACATTGCAAAAATTCGGAATTTCATTTTCAATATTTCGAATCTCCCTTGAAAATAAATTAGTTCAGCTTAATATGTCATCAACCGAGATTGCCATCGAATCCTCGTTCGAATTTATTAATTAATTCATAAATATATCCACCTCATCAGCAATGCCACGGCTGTCAGCGTCAGGAGTGTTAATGAGGCGGCTGTTATCCGGGATTATTGAATCAAGCTTGAACGGAAAATAAGCGGGAGCGCGCGCGGACTGTTGATTAAAATGTTCTGTAGAAAGAGAAAATGTGAGGCGTCCGTGACGGGGAAGTCGACGCGTCGGTATTTCTTGAACGCTTAATTAGATTTGCGAATTTGAAGAGGCGCGGCAGAGGGAAAGGCATCGTATAGTATTTATACGCAAGCGTACACGAGATTTACTTCGGTTCGGCTTGATGCTATTAAGAAAATTCCGTACGCTTGACTTATCACCTCGTGAGCGATGTTCGCGTTCGTCTCGATGACGAAACAGGGATACAGAAGGATGGATAGTGATGCCACACAAGATTACAATTCTCGTCTTTCCAATTGACAGGACCGAGTCAAGGCACTTTCTCGACTTGCGAACATTGCGCCCTTCGTTTGTTTATCGTCTTGTCTCGTCGCTTCGATAAATTACACCACTCGTCATATTCGATTATATATATTAGGATGTGTAAAAAAAAAATAGTTTTGTTAAATTTCTTTGAAAATGCTACAGACCGAAAGAAATAGATACTAAGAATTTTAATATGCGATATACTGAATAATATATACTATCGGGTAGTATTTGGATAGTACCGTGTATGATGTGTATTGTAAGGGTTTATTATACGGAATGTACTTGGTATAATCAGATATTAACCATCACTATAATTATACTAACTGTTGCACTCCAGAGAGTGATCCCTATACGAAGCATCCAATATACTATCCGATAGTATATTTTTACTATCGGTCAGAATCTATTTCTTTAGGTGCAGAAGTGTTTACTTGGACCTCCAAATACACCTCCTGCCTGTAAAACTGACAGCAAAATTTTTTAAAACGTTGTTCCTTCGATATTTCCCTGAAAAAATAGATATCGATTGAGCGACCTCTAGAAATGATTTATTCGCGATTTCCTTTTACACAATGTATTGTGAGGTATAAAATTAACCTGTAAGCCATGGCAACCTGAAGAAACTAAAGAAATGTGAAAAAAACCGAGAATAACCCATTCATTTTATGGGTTGACGCTCGAAGCAACGAAGCATAATTTGTCCTTTCATTCGATTCACTTGCAATTTGGTATTTAGGGGTGTTTGAGGTCGCCAGTTATTAATCTAAACTTCAACTTCAGAAATTCAAGATAGGGGATCCAATATGGCGGACTAAAATGCAAAAAGTTGCGGAAATCTAAACTTTGAGTTAGGATTCATAATTGGTGACCTCAATAACCTCTGAGTACGTAATTACAAGTGAATCTTATGCAAGAGAGCTTTAAGCGTTAATCCTTAAAAAAAAATTTTTGTCGATTTTTGTTAAATTTTAAAATTTTTTGTCCATTATCCCGAGGTTGAAATGAGGTTGTATTTGGACATCCAAATACACACTTTCACAGGATTTTAGAAGAAATTGAAAAAAAAAATTTCATTTGACACATCCTAATATATATGCATGAAATATATATCCAACAATTCAACTTTGAAAAAAGATTTATTGCAGCTTGTAAAAGAATTTAAATATTTATTTACTCCACACCAAGAGGAGTAAAAATTTTGATTTACTTGAAATTGAGGAAACTGATTAATCTTGTCGCGGTCAGCCAAGTTGAGCTCTTCAGAAAGTTGAGGATGGACCTTCTTCAAATGATCTCTCACAGCAGTTGTAGTACTATTCTTCATTTTGATCACTTGCTCATTCCCAGATCTTTCAACGCAACTCTTGCAAATACCAATTTTCGTAGAATTGTCATTCCAATGAAAATCGAAGTATTTCGAATATTTTTTTGACTATTGAGAGGAGAGAAAAGAATATAGAGTATGAATATTATTTCAAAAATGTAGAAGATACAAGTGTAATTAATCTAGATTTTATAAATTCACAAATATTAATAAATATTTACAAATATTATTTACTGTCAATATTATAAATATTTAAAGTATCTGATTTCATTCGCTTATGCGGCAGCTCCTGATTTTCATCATTCTCAGTTTTTTTTCCTCAATAACTCCGTATTCAAGAAATTTCTCAATATTCTTGAAATGTCGTTATGTCAAGATCTTGGCACATTGAACGATATCAAATGAACATCTTTATTCACGCCTGTAGAAAGAGATCGAAATTCGTTTGTTCACGAGACAATTTATCGACGACATAATCTCTCGAATTGTATCGTCTTTCTTGAGGGCATCACTAAGGACGGATTAGAAAGTCTCTCGCCTTTTGCCTTACAACGGTTTAGCCAACCGTGTAGTGAACTTGCCGACGATCGCGAGAGCAATGCCGCTTCGTCGGTGCAGCTTCTGGGTTTGCTATTTGGCATTTGGCAACCATCCAAGCGCAACTAGATCGATGTTACCTTGGCACGTTTAATGCTACAGTTCGTGTGTGCCTTATCTATACTCTGCACAAGAGCTCGCGAAAGTCCTGTGGCCACACGAGTGTTGCTCTTTTTGTTTTTCTTTTTGCTCTACTACGTCTGCACCCGATGTGCGCCACTGGCGCTGCTCGAACTCTATTGGAAATCTGATACATAGTCGGAGTTTGTATATCGTGTATCGAAAAAACTACGCAGATTATTGATCCGTTTGCACGAGATGCACTTTCATTGATGCGCGAAACATTGTATAATTTTGCTTCCTCACAGAGGACGCTTTGTTTTCATGGAAAAAAAAAATCTTGAGATTTTCCTGTAAGGACAGTCAGAATGCTTAAGCATGTATGTATATGAATATGATACGGACAAAAGCCAAAAGTGAGTTTCAGAGACAATTTCGATCACTTCCCGATGTAATTTTATTTACAAATTGGTGAAGAAAACATTTGTTCAACAAACAATCGGTCAACCTAACTTCTTTTCGAATGAAAATGATATGTTAATTTATTTGAAAGCATACGAATTTTTTTCTTCATTTTGATTGTTTTTTTTTTTTTTTTTAATGTACACTCAAAATTTGTTATATTGTGCGCAGTTTTCAAAATATCATTGGATAAATTTTATCGGAAAATTATAATTAGGAATTGTGAATTTTTTAGGGTAATCTAAAAAAATGTATTTTTTGCGCAGGTAACATACGAAGATTTCGAAGGGTCTGCGAGCACATTCAGTCACAGGTGTGCTCAAGAAATGCTGGTCTGGCGCTGGGAAGCCAAAGCAGAGCTGCGCCTTCAAGTCCTCGAGCTGCGCGGAAATTCACCACGGAAATGAGCGAAAGTTCAAGTTGTGGCAGCGACACGAGCGAAAGGCTCTTCCTCAACCCTCATCCCGCTACCCGACAGGTAGTGTGCTTCAATAAGGTATCGCATCATCTGTTCATCGACGTCATCCCTACAAAAACAACGAGTTGATGTTATTAAATGTATACAGTACATGTTTTTGTAAGAACCGAAACGTAATTTCCTCGGGCGAATATTTAAGAAGGTAATACAAGCTAATCTGATCCATAAGCATGCAGAAATTAGCTGAGAGTTATGGAAATTGGCTTGCGGTAAAAATTCTAATATCGTCAATATTATATAAAATGTTACGTTCCGAAATGAACTATCAAAAATTTAATTTATAGACAAGATCATTTGGAGCATCGAAAATAGTGGAAAAAATTTCATGGATTATTCTAAACCTATATTATCATTCTCTGATTCAAATATGAACTAACAGTGTCATGCAATAAAAAATTCTTAGGCAAAATACAACAATACAAGACTTTTTTATCGTTCTACGTTACCATCAATTTTCAAGCTTTTTTCCTGTGTCCGGAACTGGAAAATAAATCAAACTTACAAAATCGAACCTTGCAAATTGCTTCCTTATTTTTTTTTGCTTCGTACAAACCGACGCCTATGAGAAAGTATATTGATCAATTTTGGCGTCCTCATAGAAGGAGATTTGTAAAAAAGCAATAAAAAATGTTGAGGAGGCAATTAGCAAGATTCTACTCTGCAGACTCGGCTTAGCTTGAAAATTTTTTTTTCAAAAAATCAATGTTTAATTTTATGCCAATTTCTCGTCATAACATTTGAATCGCTGAACTGATTCTTAGTGAATTTGTACCTAAACTTTGTTTAATGTTTGAACCCGGTATCTCCTAATTTGTACAAACAAGCGCACGAACGAGACGTCAATTTTTGAAAATTCAACATCCTATAAAATCTGAACCTCTTACGGATCTTTACCAAGTTTAATTTATTAATGCAAGCATAAATATATTAATACAAGTATAAATTAATATCTTACTACAGCTGGATATTAACTGATGCTTGTAGAAGATTCGAGCAGAGTTGGTCGAAAGTAACTTTAATTAGAAGGGGAACATCAATTTTTCGAAAATTCAAAATTCTATAAAATTTGAAGCGTTTTATGAGGTTACCCCAACATAATACCAACCGACGTTTTCCATTGCTTTATTTGTTAAGAACTTTTTAGCTCATGACGGAAAAAATGCTTTACCTAGAGGAAATACAGACTTTTTTTCGAAAAATTCAGTCTTATGCAATCTGAAAAAAAAAAAATTGTTCAATTTTTTCGTAAATTCATACATAGGAAGGAGCGTTGCTGCTGTTACCGTAATACTAAATTTCAGCTTGATTGTTGAATAGATACAGATTTGAATTGTGCAGGGCAGCGACACACACACACACCAACATGTGGACATTTTTTAACCACTGTTCTCCATGTTTTAGACAATTTTAAATAATCTAACATGAATATCGGGAATTTTTTTCACGAGAACAGGCCATGAGTTAGTAAAGTTGATAAATATACACCCAGATAAATTATACGTTATTTTTAACTAAGACAACTCATTAGAATTCCGTTTATTTCAATGAACAAAGTATAATGTGTAACTAGAGCATAAAAAAGGTTTTTTTCTTAATAATCTTACGCACGTGAAACACATATTATTTTTTTCGAGCGAGAAAATTGAGTTTCTTCGAGAGGGTCTTGCGTGGCTAAGATGCGAGGTTTCCGAAAGCTGTGTGTAAAGTAATTACTTTACACTTTACACATGACGGAAAAGCTCACTTTTCGAGCGGCTATTACAAAAACATGTTAACTTGAGGGGAACAAAGATTCAATAGGTTTGGTCTATGATTGTTACTAATCACGACTGCTTGATGTTAATTGTAATAGGTTGAGCGAATTTATTTAAATACCAAATAAACGATATGTAAATTCAATATTCGAGTTAAATATTTGTTCACATCAAGTATTTTTTATACTTCCCAGATAGAAAAACGTGCCGTCCGGTGCCGCACGCCATGTTTGCACGGTGCAGTTAGATGCTTTCAAATGAGACGGCACTGTGACAGCACGGCGTCCCGATTGAGCACTGTGCCTGCACGGTATCATAACGTCTTGCAGAGGCACGGCGTACTGGAGCCGTGGGAGCACTGATGCAGCTTCAGCACGCCGTGCCGTCACTATGCCGACACATTTGAAAGCAACGAACGGCATTGTGCCATCACGCCGTGCCGTTTCGTGGTACCTGTGTGGTCTCACCGTGAACCTTAATGGCTATTTGGGTTGAATCAAATATACGGTTAGCATATATAAGACAGCCGCTGCGCGCAAAAAAAAATACGCATTTAAATAAGAATATATACTCATTTCAAACAAAATACTAGTTGGCTCTCGGACAACGAAGAAAAATTATGTGTTTTAAATCAATACGATTAAGATCTTATATATATTTGCTCAAGGTGTAAAAAAAAAAGTAAAATCAAAAGTATCCACAGAGTGAAATATATACTAAAATTAACAAACATTTATTTGCAAATTATTCAATAATCTATTTATTCGGACCAATTATATGTTTACTTAATTATTTCGTTCAATGGAATCAAAATTGAATTGACCCAACAAAATATTTAATCTTTTTCACTAAATATCATGTTCATTCATTAAAACTATTCCATGAAACCGTCAGAGAAAAAATGTATTCATATCATATCGCATTATATATGATTCAAATAAATAATCTAGTGCATTCAACGGTTTCATTGTTCTCAGTGCAATTAATTAAATAACAATAAACATCCTCGTCATGCTCATTAGCGAATTTTCATAAATTCATTCCCTAAATCAACTTTTAATCCAGAAATGGACACTGATATCTTTCTGCTCTTTTTCCCATTTCATCACAGATCGACTCTGACCTCGAATCCGAGACATCGGCGTTCGACGTTAAGTCCCCAACGAGAGAGAACGGAAGGCGAAGCTCTACCTCAACGAACAACAATAATCCTCTGCCGGGAGACGTCACGCCGACGCCGGGAAGTCCGCCGAAGGCTGCGGTGCGGAGCAACTCCGAGAGTCAAAATACACCGGAGAAGAAGTGCGTCACGACGATGAGCGGAAGCAACATAGCGTGATACTATGAGAACTTTCGCTACGAGTTTCGATCGAGCCTCAAGAATATGTGGGAGAGCGCTCAGCGATTCTGGTGATGAAAGGGAAGTCGTCGGGAATCTGTCGCGGATCTAGACTGGCGACTGAGCCCAAATCCTTGCGTCGATCGAAGCCGCGACGAATCCTGCTAATTCGTCGACCACGAATTTCCAGTCGTTCCAGTAACGGACGAGGGATAAAATTCCTGCCAAAAGAAGAAGAAAAACGAAAAAAACAAAAATTAAAAACGGCCCACGATAAATCGTTAGAAAAAACAGAGGGTCGTTTAGTCACGAAATTCGTGATTTCGGACGGAGAATAAATGCAGGACTCACACTCGTCAGGTTGCGGAATAATCACTGAAATTATGAGAGGATACGAGAATAAATAAATAACAAACAGATTAATTCCAGAGAGATGCTGTTGATAGCGAAGCGTTTGAAAATTTTGGAGTACGCTTCGCAATTCGGAGTATTAATTTTGCATGGATTATAATGAAGCCCTTCTGAGGGCTGCGATATAGCGATAGAATATCAAAGATGGTGCAAGTTTTATGTGCAATATTAATTGTTCGCGTTAGAACGTTAACGGTGATTTTTTTTATTATTTATTTTCTCTCTCTCTCTGCGAGAGCAAAACTCAGCCGCGATTTGGACGAAATAAAAGAAAAAAACTCGTGTGCAACCGGCGACAACAGGATATGACGTTTCGGCGGCTAGTGTTAACTAATAGCATGTAAACTTAAGATATATTTTCTCAAAACAGACATATCTCACGACAGATTGGATCGACAGCGGTGTCATCGGTAAAGCAACAGAGAAAACCGTATTTGAACGTTATCTTAAACAAAAGAAAAATAATAATAATAATAAGCTTGACCCCCGAATGAATTAGAATTATCTACGGGGCGCAGTCGTAAATACGAATTGAAAATTCGTCGACTGGGCTTTATCGAAAGTTACGAGTTTTTCGTCTCGTATAAGCTTTTGAAAATACGAATCGCTGACGTAGAACGTATTCTAGAGGCATAAAAAAAAACGGCGCTTCGGTCCATTCGCCAATTAAACGAACGAAAGGTAGACAAGAAAATGTGTTAAGATAGCGAAAATATAAAATACAATTGCAGTTGACGAGAAACTAAATTTATCGAACATAGTTCGGACGATCGGACGCGTGTTTCACTCGAGTAAATTACATTTTTCATTTTGAAAACACGAACATTCAAAAGGCGTTATTATTATTATTATTATTATTATCATTATGTATTTATAGGGTAGCTCACTTTAGAAATATTCGCTCACGGCGTCGCGTTCCTATGAGTCGAATAATGCAAAAATTGCAAGAAGACTTGAAATGTCGACTAGAGGAATAAGAGAGTGGAAGTGGAAATAAGATTTTTAGCCCAGAAAATTATTTGTCAAGTACAAATGATTTTCTTGACGCAAGCAAAAAAATAGATGGAACATTACGTGTTTTTTAAAAAATGCGCGAAAGTTCCTTCCGGAATTATCTGGCGGCTCAGAAAATGCGTCCGCGATTTTTCTAAGAGAATCTATAACGGGCTTTGGCAATAGAAGATAATCGGAAAATACGATCGGGAAGCAAAGCGACGCGAGCTAATGTCGAATTTGACAAGTGGTCGGAGAAAGTAGTCGATACCAAAATACGAGTGTTAGTTGTAAATTAAAAAAAAAAAGAAAACCAACGTGAAACGAGATAATTGGAAGGAAATTGTGATTAGATGATTTAAGCATGCGGTTATCTACTTGCGTAATTGCGATACTAATTATCGAGAAATCTGGGAAATTGTCGAGAATCTAGCTAAGACATAAGTATTTAATATTATTAAAACAAAATGAGAGACAAAGAGATGAGAATTGAAACAAGGAGAGCTAATGGAAGAACAAATTACCGGCCATACTTAAAGCTAGAGATTTTGTATCGATGCAGAGCGTAGCGTTAAGGTCGTGTGACAAAACGACGAAACCGAATTGCATTTTTCTTTTTTTTTACGCACGTTCAGTATTTTTGAAAAAAAGATTAAACTTTTGCTCATTGATTTGAAGCAACCGAGTTTAATTTTTACTTGAATATTCACTGTGGCTAGAAAAAATAGACGCGCAGATTTTGGTTAACCAACGCAATGTCACATCACCTTAAGAAAGTGTGAAAGATGACGAGGAAGAAAAGCGACGTACTTGTATTATAATATTATATCCTTTCGCTGCGTGTAAAGCAATTTGTACGGCTTCTTGTCGGATGCAACTGTCATTCTTCAACGTATTCAAAATACGCACGATTCCAGGATTGTCAAGACTAGTGCGCTGCAAAAATTCACGATGCTATTTCCATATCTTTCCGCCTATCTTCGACTATGATTTCTTGCGAGGATCTGCGAGTTTTCTAAAAATCGAGACAAACCGATTTTGTGACCATTTTTTTCTTATTAGCTAATTCAGCACATCTAAAAAATTGAATTACCTTATCTAAAAACGCTATTATCTTCAGAATTATTCTAGAAATTAAATAGTCACGCTGAGCGTGTTTATTATAGAATATCTAAAAATATAAAATCACTATATTTTTAGATATCAACTAAAAATATAAAATCATTATATTTTTAGATATTTATTCTAAAAACGAAAATCGGTAAACATTGATTTTAAAATATAAAAATCTCTCTGTTATGGCGTTGAAATTTCAAAGGAGTTGAATTTATTCGACTTCCAATTGACATAAACATTAATTTCGACATTTAATTAAGTGGAGAAACAATTCAATTTTTTCCAAAATTTAATTGTAAATGAAGTTTCAAAAACTGCTTATTTTCGTGATAAAGTATTCAAAAAATTCAAATTCATCATTAAAAAACTATTTTCAAAGTTTCAATTTCGAGAGTTCAATTAAATTCAGTAACAAGATATTCAAAATCGGTTCGAAGATACTCGCGGATTCTGAACTTTCCTTCACGGCTCACGCGCACCTGCAACAACAAATAACGCTACATGTAAAAAATATATTTTGCAATCCGAATAACCGACGAATATCGAAGGTAGCTTTGTAAAGTCTAAACGCATTATAATGATAAAGAAAACTCCGCTAGAACATTAATTAAGGCTTTCGAAGTAGCGTATTAGAGAATTTTTATACAATTCGCCAATTGAAATGAGAGAAGAATAGCGAGAAACGTGAGAAAAAAAAACGTCACGACGTTTATTTGTTCATTGCATGTTTATTGTTGAAAAAAAAAATGCGTTACGTTAATATCGTGCGCGCGACGACGAGTCCGCGCTGCACACCGCATATGTTCTTACGTGAGTGCATTCATACGTGCACTCAGTGTTCTTGTAATTATTACATGCATACACATAAAAGAAAAGAAAAAATAACACCTGTGTGTGTGTATATAATCTCTATCTACGTACGAAGCTGCATAAGTGTGCAGCGGCGTTATTACAACTGACGTACACCCAGAGAAATGGGTCTGATGAATTTATTTAAATCAATTATGTGGTGTATTTGAAATGAATGAAATCTCATTTCAATAAAATAGAGTCTATGTCGATCAGATGAAATTTTGTTTCAATCAAATAGAGTCTGTTTTGGTTCAATAAAATACTATTAAATAAATAATTTATTTAATGGCCAGCCTTATGGGATTTTATTTAATCGAAATAGACTCTATTTTATCTAAATAAAATTTCATCTGATTGAAATAAATTCTATCTGATCTGAATAAAATTTGATTCATTTCAAATACACCCTATATTCGATTAAAATAAACCCTTTAGATCCATTTCTCTGGGCGTATGTACGTGGAGCCTACCTGTAATATAAACTCTCGCTCGATGTTTGAATAATTTATTACTGTGCATCTAATATATTTATATAATTATCGTGATAGGAGTCTGCCGATATCGTTCGGGGCGTCATGCATAATAAGGAATACGAACGTGGTTGGATTCACGACATAACATTTTTTCAACGCGACTTCAACTCGTCACGTTACGATATATTATGAGCATGAAAATCGCTGATCAATCTGAATACGACAGAAAGTAGATGTGGCTCGATTAACGTGCGATCCTGAACTGGCATCTTAAAAAAAATCGACATGATTGCATTCGAGACTAATTTCTGTTTTTTAGAATCATATTATTGTATTATATTATTTCTAACCACATTTTCAACGATTATTGGTATATCTCCGAAATTGGAAACCGTGTTAAGAATTAGCAAAAAAAAATGTTTATGCTTCAGAATTGTTTCATTTATTTTGATAATTTTTTTCATTGGATTTTATCGGACATGTTTTTTGAAGAACTATTTTTTGAGTAGAAGTTCCGTTTTTCCGTGAAATGAAGGTTAAATTATTTGGTAACTTTATAGAAAAGTTGTTTGGGATATCAGGAAAATTGATAAAAATCGAACTTTCGTGTTATAAGATTAACCGGCTGAGAAAATCGAAATTTACTGAACAGTTCCAAATTTTTAGATTGAAAGGAAATCTTTCCCTTCTCGAAATAGTATAAAAACATATAGAGAATCAGGAAAGTCTTCAAAATTATAAGAAAAATGTACAATTTTTGGGAAAATATTTTCACTACTGAACAAATTCGTATGAAATCAAATTCGTTGCTTATCGACAACCAGAAAGTTCAAAGAGATACTACAAACGAGTACGTTAAACTATAATATCATTTTATAAATTTTAAATTGATCATTGCGTATTCCTTCTTCAGGTTTTTGCGCAAGCCCTTTACTTTGTATTCCCTTCATTATCTGATTTTCATCCGCATGAATTTTTTTCTACTGCGCTACTGCATCGCGTTTGCAAGAGGCAAGAAAAGTGCGGCAAACTTAATCGATATATTCTATATTTCACTGCGTTTCCGCTGCATGAACACCAGAAACTTAGAAAAAAGTCCTTGTCGCGCAAACCAGTGAACGGCTTAAGGATGTATGGTACGTACAGTCCCGCCAAAAGTGAGTTTCAGCGACAATTTTGATCACTTCCCGATGGGATTAAAATCGGAAAAAAATAATGCATATAAAACGTGCTAAAAAGATTGATTTTGCATAATAATAATCCCAAAATATTATTAACAAATTGGTGAAGAAAACAATTGTTCAACAAACAATCAGTCAACCTAACTTTTTTCTAATGAAAATAATATGTTAACTTATTTGAATGCATACAAATTTTTTCAGATTTTTTTCTGTATTCTGATTTTGATTTTTTACATTTTCAAAAATGTGCGCGAATTAACGAATTTTGGGTATGTGTTCGGCATAAAACCATCTACTCCACTCAAGATTTTTTTGCAAAACGCATATTAAAAATTTGTTATATTCTGCGCTTAAAAAAAAAAATCGAAATAAAGAAAAAAATCTGAAAAAATTTGTATGCTTTCAAATAAGTTAACATATTATTTTTATTACAAAAAAAGTTAAATTGACTAATTGTTTGTTGAACAATTGTTTTTTTCACCAATTTGTGAATTACATTTTGGGATTATTATTATGTGAAATCAATCTTTTTAGCACGTTTTATATGCAATATTTTTTTCCAATTTTCATCCCATCGGGAAGTGATTGAAATTGTCTCTGAAACTCACTTTTGGCGGGACTGTACGTATCATACATCCTCAATCGATATATTCTATATTTCACTGCGTTTCCGCTGCATGAACACCAGAAACTTAGAAAAAAGTCCTTGTCGCGCAAACCAGTGAACGGCTTAACGGTCATCCATCCAAATACTGCACGGAAGGAGTTTGAAATAAAAATTAGTCAGAGGAACGGGCGTGACCCATTCGCCCGATAGAAACGTTCGTTTGCCCTTTGTAAAAGGCCAGCGAACATTCCTTCAAGGTTCAGCAAACATTGCATTCATTCAATCTGCTCAACCTACAAAAAATCGATCCAAGAGAAGAATTTTCTGTAGTAAATTTACGTAATTTCAATAGTTTTTTTTTCGTCCGTTTCCCGTTTAATAATAGTAGTAGTTAAAGTACATTTATTGACAATACAATATTATTTACAACAACAAACAGGTTTACTCAGCGCTGGGTTTTGCATACAATTACACTGTCAATGGGTTTAATAATATTTTACTAGAAAATGCACAATATTTTCGAAGTGAAAATATAATCGCTGCATCTATTTTATGCTACAGATTGAACAGCGAATAATCGTCCATACGATCGCTAGTTAGTCAAGATTTTTTAGTCAGCGTGCTTTGTAATTGCCTTACGTTGCTCGTTGTAGTTAAATGAATTAACCTATCGCGGAATGGATCCTTCGCAACGATACCTTCTTCGCAGCGTACTGTAAACTGGATTTCTCAGTCATAGATGAAAATCCTCAATTAAAAAGTCCCACTTTTCTCATATTTTGTTTATCCTGAAGGTAGAAAAACGAATTGAGATTGAAGAATTCTTCCCTCTACGCTCAAAAATACTTTTTGTGCTGCAACAGATGAAAATATTATTTTTTCTCACGAATCAAAGCAACAAATCACTTTATTTCCATTAAAATCTGAATTTATTTATTTTTTGCTGAAACAGATTTAAAAATAGATCTTTTCTTATTGGTCCTATAAGTCAAAGAAATAAATTATTTTATTTCTATAAAAGATCAAAACGTTTTCAATTTCAATTCATCACAAAATACGTTTTAAATCGAATTTCTCCATTTGATTATAATTAACACTTTTCAAAAACTTTTTTTAGTTCAGTACAAAACGTTATGTGTACGGAAATTGAAAAATCATTGAATTAGTGATAATCATGAAATTATTTATTACTTTAATTCGTAGAATCAACGAAAAATTTTAAACAAGATACATTTTGTGCTGAACGAAGAAAATGTTGAAATTATAGTTAATCGAGATTAATGATTGATAAATTGAAAAAAAATAAAAGATAATGATAAAATTTACAAAATTCATGTTTCATCGGAATTAACTGAATGAATCATTTAATTCCGTTTCCGAATCCGATAGACAAAATCTTGATTTCAGCTCACAATTTTTTTTTGTGTCACAAGATTTCCGTCAATGACTTGGATGTACAGTTTTATAGTTTTACCTTCGGTCCGGCTGTTATTCTCGAGTGGTATCCACGCTTAAAATTGGATGACTCCCCAGTAATTGCATTTAGTATTTAGAAAAAAAAAACTTGTCGGCTCCTTTTCGCCATCACTTTCAGCCTCTCTGCTGTCCACGAGTCGTCGCAGCGCGCTCGAGGAAGAGTGATTCTTCAAGCAAACATAACACCAAATGAGAAAATAATGAAAAAAACAAAGGTTTTGCGTTCAATTCGCATCACCGAATCGCTATATATTTTGTATACGACCATAAGAGTCCGCAGAGCACACACGCATTTACGCCAATTCGTAGAAGGAAACGAATAACCCGAACAAACGATTTTACAATCGGTTCGTAAATTATTGATAAAACGATTATTCGATCGACTGAATTAGTATTCGCTTTAGTTAGCCACTCACAGAGTTTACGCGCTAAATCGGCTCATTCAAAATAATAACAACTGTAAATTCACACTAACAACCGATTAGGTTTAAAATAGGAATTCATTTTCAAATTCTTCATAATTATTATTTTTAAAAATTGCAATTAATATTAGCGAGAAAAAAAATGTTTTTTATAAATGCATTTTTGAAACAGCGCGTAAATTTTGGGACCGTAATAAATTTTTAGAAGCTAGAAATCACGATATTTTTAGGGGGAGGAAAAGATCGAGCAACGAATAATTCGATTTCATGAGGGATGCCGCGAAAAAAAGGGACTATTAAAGGACATTAATAACAAGACATACGAAAACTACTGTCGCTTGATAAGAGCATAAACTAGATTGGAAATTAAAGAAGATCCATTATTGCGGTTGCCCACGTCTGCGATTAATAAAATTAGCGTAAATTTGGTGACACGTCCATGACAACTGACAATAACGACTGTGGTTGTAAGGGAGTTCTCCAAATTAGGTGAAAGAAAATTATTAGAGAGAAAGTGAATGCGATAAGGTTGAAGAAAATAATGAAGAAAAGAGAAAAGACATAAATGTATCGATCGATGTATTCGTGTGAACTGAACGATAGAAATTCGATTGTACTTCGTATGATTGGTTTTTTTTTCCTTAAAAAAAAAAAAAAATTCTTTTTCAACCTATTTTGCGATAAATCGTGCAATGCTGAATGGATAACGAGGCCATATACGAACTGGCCACCGTCCCCGTCCCTATAATCTAGTTACCTAGATTTAAACAAAGCATAACAAAAATAAAATAAAATAGTAAACAATTATTTTCGAACTGAGATGTTGTTTCGTGCGAATGTTTGAAACGAAGAAGAAAAAAAGAAGCAGAAGCAAATGGTAAAATGATAAATCAACACACATACACCTAATAAGCTATGGAAACGACGTAATAATGCGTAATGTGATTCAATAACCCATCATTCACGGTCCTGCTTAGATCGGCAAACAGTTACTTGTGTAATACAGCATTCTTAATGACCGCTCGTTTAGAGAGTGGATTAATCGTCAAAGCGCTTTGTAATAACAATTTTTATATGTATAATATCGCTAGTAGTTAAGAGAAAAAAAACAATGGAGAATTTGGCGGACCGACGCGGTTCGGATTGATTTGTTATCGAATTTATATATAAATTTTTGGTCCTCTCGTAATTAAATGAAAAAAAAAACTCTCATTCGCGTTCATTTTAATCCGTCATCACATTAACTATATATGCGAGCGATAGCTATGTATATTTTACGATATATCATATATATAGCTACGATGTACAGATTATCACATTACGATTAATAACTGATATGATTATTATCAGGTATGACTATTAATTATTATGTATTTATTATATAATATATCAACAGTTTTCTTGCAAACGAATGGAACAGCCAGTGATGGGAGATTTAACAAAAAATTGTAACATATTTGTTGATGGCCAATATCAAATATGTATAAAAATAATAATGATACTAATAATGCAACATTAATAATAAACGAAACATTACTAATCGCGTCTCTTTATTTTTATTCTCTTTTATAACACTAGAAAAAGTTGGTTGTAACTCTTTTTTCGTCAAACGATTTTTAGTTTGAGACAAATCAACCACGTTGAAGGTGCTGGAAAAAATTGATTTTTCATGATAATGATTCTAGCATGGTATTAAATAACTGATTAAAAAAAAGAATTCAAAAATTCCTTTTCAACCTAACGTTTTTTCAAATAGAAGTGACTTGTTAATTTTTCACAACACGTATAAGTATTTTCAAAATTTTATATAAATTTTCAAAATTGTTTTTGGTTTTTTTAAGAGTTCGAACTATATTTGCGAAGCCATTTGATTAATTTTTCGGATACTCTGTGAGTGTAATGGGTAGTTTTATGCACGCGCATATTCAAAATTCGAGACTTTTCACACATTAAAAAAAATAAATAAGAAACATATGTTTCAGATATCAGATAAAATTCCGTAAAAAAAGGAAACGTATTCAGAAAAAAATACAAATCATTTTCATGTTGAACAATTGAATAGCAAAACAAAAATTTGTTAATGACATTCTGGAATTATTGTTATGCAAAATCAATCCTTTCAGGAGTTTTCTTTTATCTGACAATTGATTTACTACTAGCACTATCTTGAATATTTGCTTATTCCAAAGGATCTCATAATAGTACTTTGCGATACTAGTGCGTAAAAGCGGACTTTCGGCGAAGGTTGGAAAGTGGCTACACGAGAGAAGACGAGCACGAAAACTGCGTGCTCATATTTTCAGTAACACTAACAAAGATCTTAGAACGATGGAGCATGGCGATCACTGTAGCAATCGATTCGGTTTGTCGAAACATTTTCGGCCAAAAGGATTAGTTATCTTTAGTGATGTATGATATGTACAGTTCCGCCAGAAGTGAGTTTCAGAGACAATTTCGATCACTTCCCGATGGGATTAAAATCGGAAAAAAATTATGCATATAAAACGTGCTAAGAAGATTGATTTCACATAATAACAATCCCGAAATGTTATTAACAAATTGGTAAAAAAAAAATTGTTCAACAAACAATCAGCCAACCAAACTTTTTTATAATGAAAATGATATATTAATTTATTTGAATGCATACGAATTTTTTCAGATTTTTGTTTGAATTTGATTTTTATTTTTTTTTATATTGAAAAATGCGCAGAATATAAAAAATTTTAGATATGCGTTGTGCAAAAAAATCTTGAGTGAAGTAGATGGTTTTATGCTGAACACATATCCAAAATTCGTTATTTCGCGCACATTTTTGAAAATAAAAAAATCAAAATCAAAATAAAGAAAAAAATCCGAAAAAGTTCGTATGCGTTCAAATAAGTGAACATATCATGTTCATTAGAAAAAAAGTTAGATTGACTGATTTTTTGTTGAACAGTTGTTTTCTTCACTAATTTGTTAATAACATTTTGAGAATATTGTTATGCGAAATCAATATTTTCAGCACGTTTTATATGCATTATTTTCATCCGATTTTCATCCCATCGGGAAGTGATCGAATTGTCTCTGCAACTCATTTTTGGCGGGACTGTACGTATCATACATCCTTAACCTGAAAGTTTCCCTCAAAGTTTGCCGAAAAATTAGCTAATTGTCTATTGCAATTCACTCAATTTTTTTGCTCTTTTTGCGATTATGCATGTAATGATTGATTTTTTACAGGACTATTGTTTCTTTACTCTTTTCACTGTCTAGATCGCCAATTATTGTCGCACTTCGGTAGTGAAAAAGTATATATATAATGAAAAAAATTGAATTAAAGGGAAGAAAAATCCTAGACAACATTAAATTAGTGCCAAAAATTTCCATTTTTTATGTCGGATTTTTGTTAATTTTTTCAGGTTTTTAAGTACGGCCCTCAAAATGTTTGCCAAAAAATTATAACGTACTCAAACATGGTTTAAAAAATTTGAAAAAAATCATGTCTGTTATTTTGTGTTAGAAAAATCATTAAAAAAAATTATGAACCATTTCCGCGAGGTCAAGGGTCACGGCCTAGTCGATTTGGTATGGAATGCCCCATACATTTATTGGCTCCTCCGAATCGAATTTAGTTCGAATACTCGATAGCCATTCCCGACAACGATATTAGTAAAGATACTCATCAAAACGACACAGAACGATTTTGGTGGCTGAATCGCCGAAATATTTCATAGAACATTATTAAACAACAATTCGTTACATCCGTTTAAGACTCCAATTATTAGTCTAAGTTTTGATTACTGAAATGTATATATTGTAATTACTCTTACATTTTAGTTGTTAGTCATAAGTGTTTTTTTAGTCATAAAAAAGAAATCTACTCGCTCGGCGAAGTCTATTATAAGTTCTTCGTTTCCTGGCATTTTTCTAAGGCCATAGCAGTAATTGCTTTATCTTTCGCGCCATAACAATAAGTAACTCAACCGACGAGAGCCCAAAAAGGGCCGTTCGATTCGTCCACTTCTTTATAGAGTGATTCATCGTTTCTATTTGCAACATCATCTTATAAAAATCCTGTCTATTATAAAAAAACGAATGACAAATAAAATAAATAAAAACATACTCTCGAAGGCGAGCTATTAATCAAGCTCGATTGAAGCCTTCGGTTCGGTTACTGCTTCGTTATTATAAGAAAATACACAATTTATTTCTCGACACTGTCGTGATACGCGCTTGATTATAAGAATTAAAAACGGAAATTGCATTGAAAACTGTCATTTCTGTGAGGAAAAGATTTTTCATAAGGTTGGGCAAGTCAGAATAGTGGATTCGTATTCGGGCACCCATATGTTAGCCGAAATAATCTTCAATGAGTTAGCAGCAATCGATAAAGACGAAACCTCACAGAATTCTATGCTTTCTCCCTACGATTTTATGAATTACAGCAGATCTCAACTTTATCCCAATGATTATTCTGCAACAGATAAAGAAAACATACGAAGGTTTCTATTATCACAATTCGTTAGCGGTGGCACAAAACAAAAACATACAAACCGTTTATTATACTTACTCATTTATTTCCGAAGGCTTTTTAAAAAATTCTTGAAAAAATGTCGAAACGTGAATGTCCCTTCGACGATAATCTTTCGCCCCAATTAAAGGTACACGTGGGCCAAAAGCAAGTCAGCAACGGCGTAAACAAGGAACAAGAAATGAAAAAAGTTTACGGTGAGGTTATGGCTGCAAAAAGTCGAAAATTTCGTGGAGAATCACCCAAAAATCTCGATTTTGCTTGGCAAATTTGACCACTACGAATTTTTTTGATCCACAGAAAAAACTCTCAGTTTGTTGAAAAAAGGTAGCAAGGAATTTGATCAGAAGGTGACGCTAGACCCTAAAGATGTAAAAGAAAAAATTTCACCGGAGAAGAATGGTGATGATCCAAAACACAAGTCAACTCTAAAACAAATGATTTTCAACAGTAAAATGAAACTTCAAGCTACCGACAAAGATATTGATGTAAGGATCTGCTAATTTCTTGCATTGCTGGCTCAGAATTATAAACTTCTCATTACCTTTCAGTTCACTATTTCAATTTATTGATATGAATGGAAATTTATAAATATTTTATTAAAACAAAAAAGAGAATGTTTATCAAGATTCAATTGAAAATCTCACAGATATTAAAGAGTGCATTCATTTTCATTTTATAAGTTTTTTGAGAAAATCTATGAATATCACTTTTTTTATTATATCATATATTTTATCAATATAGTAATTTTTTGAAAAATATAATCAATTTTAATGTGTTTATGAAATTAATTGATTTTGAAAGTAACAAGATAATTAGAACTCTGGGCATGGATTTATTCAATAGAAATGAATTCGCAAGATTTCATGAGTGAGTCATTGTTATCAGGCTTTTTAGATATCATAATTAATTATAAAACATCGTACACTTGTATTATTCATTAGTATTCCAGAAAAGAATCTTATATACTATGAAAGAATTTGTTACAGTTATTTTAACAAGTATTTAAAATTTATTTTAACTGAATGAATTACAATCTTTCCCCAAATGTTCTAAAATTGCATGCAAATTTTTGAAACTACATAAATTGCTTTTACAGCTTTTGGAAGAAGATTCTTGCGAGGCTTGCAGAACAACAGCTGTACTTGCTTTTAATCGATGCTTCTACTGCAATGATTTCAAATGTTTAGATTGTTTGCAAGAATGCATCAAATGCCAGGAAAACTTTTGTGATAAATGTTCCCTCATCGTGTGAGTATAATAAAAAATAAAATTTATTTAATCTAAAAATGGTTAATAATCTTTGCATAACAAATGATATTATTTTCAGGTACGAGGACGAAGAACATACAGAGTGCTTGGCGTGCTATCGCTAATCTGATCTTAGATATACGTTACTGTTAATACTATATATAACTCATAAGCATTGTGATGATCATTATTTATTGCTTTCAAAAAGCACGGATGTCTATTTGGCCATTTTTCAAATGATTTGTGCATGTTTCTTTATAAATTTATATTGATTTATCATATTTTTTAATTAAAGTTGCGCTTCTTTTGATAATAGGATTACTAATTCGCTTTCCTTTATTCATCTTGGAATAGACATGGCACATCGAAAGTCGAAATATCGACTTTCCTTGAAGCCACCTTGTAACATTCTGGCATGTCGTCTGCAGGCATCGACATGAAGCTAACTTCAGACTGTTGATTGCAGAATCGCGCGCGGCGCGCTTCTTGAATGGCTATTCTTTTCGCAGTTGTGCATTAGAATACATTTATCTTCCGAAAATAATTTTTCTCTTTCTCTAATTTTTTTTCGTAAAAAACAGATATGACACGTCGAATGTCGATTACATCGAAACACTGAAGCAGAAATAGTCACGTTAAGAAGACTCGCTGACGACTATCGAAGTCAAATCAGTGCTACATTTTCGTAATTGATTCTTTGAAGTTGGATGCATTAGAAAACAATAGTGAAGGGTGATTTGTATTAAAGCATGTATACTTAATCCAGTAAAGGATCAATGGTAACAAATTTGCATTAAGATTAACTGATTAAAATTTATTTGTAATGGGATATATTTTCGTTCCGTTTTTCCCAAGAATAATCAGTAATGCTTTATCGATTTAAGGAGGGTTGAGCGTTACGAAGTCATCAAGAAAAACATGCTGATTTTTTTTTACGCATTGATGTGAATGGTCTAAGTGTAACTGCAAAGTTTGAATGCGTCTTCTCCGTTTTCGAGAAATATTTTTTTCTAATTTGCACACCTTAACATTCATTCTTATGGCAGATTGAAAATAAGCCATGAATTTTAATATTCCTAGGGTAGTTCATGTGTAAACGTTGCAAAGAAATTATTGAAAACTTTAAAGAATAATGTCAGGAAACTCTGTACAAAAATGCAGACATTTGTCCTTCACCGTTAGTTAACAATATGCAATTACATGGAACTTTGCAGCTTTATCTCGGCACGCTTGGCACGTGCGAATGAGAGGTAGCATGGCGGACCTCTCAATCGCACACGATCTGACCCGCACCTTGCGCGCCACCGAGCCCATGCCCTTCGAGCCTCGCGCTCGACCCTCCTTAAATTAGTGACGGCTTATTCCCTTCCTCAAAAGATACTCTATGTATTGACCGCCACGATATTTCATAGTGTTGATCGTTTAATGATTACAGCCTGTTTTGTATGACAGTATTTTTGTTTTTGTTAAACAGGCTATAATTATTGGACTATCAATATTACGAAATATCTAGGCGGTAAATTCGTGAAGTATCTTTTAAGAAACAAAATGAGCTATTACTCAGTGTAATCAATGAAGAATTACAGATATTTGAAAAAAAACCAAACAAAAATGTGTCCCATGGAAAAGAAAAGTTACTCGGTTAATCTTTATGCAAATTCGTCACTATTGATCTTTCACTGGATTAGGTATACCCAGATAGACATTTTACTTTGTCGACAAAAATGCGCCATGTACTGCAGCATTAAGCTGCATTATTAACGGCATAGCGTCCTGATGCCGGTAATGTGCCAGCTAAATTCCGACACGCTGTGCACGCCAACGCGTGTTGGAACTTTGCAGACACATTACCGGCATCAGGACGCTGTGCCGTTAATAATGCAGCTTAATGCTGCAGTACATGGCGCATTTTTGTCGACACGGTAAAATTTCTATCTGGGTACATGCTTCAATACAAATCACCGGTCACTATCGTTTTCAAATGCATTAAACTTTAAAGAATCAATTAAGAAAACTTAGAACTGATTTGACTTCGATAATCGTCACCGAACCTCCTTAAATGAGGAACGGTATAAACATGCAAATGTCATATGTTTAGCCATAAGAACGGACAAATGAAAAAAAGAGTGCGAGCGAAGCACGCACGTTGTTGCTAGTAAATTCAAAAAGAAATAAGTAATCAAACGTTTTTGTCGTAGTTGGATTGTTTTTTACTGCAATCTGATTGATCGTTCCATTTTTTAGGCATTCTATATTTATTATCCAAAATCCTAACGTATTCAGTCTCTTCCCAGATAGAAAAACGTGTCGTCCAGTGCCGCACGCCATGTCTGCACGGTGCAATTAGTTGCTTTCAAATGAGACGGCACTGTGATGGCGCGGCGTGCCGATTACGCACTGTGCCTGCACGGTATCGTAACGTCTTGCAGTGGCACGAAGTACTGGAGCCGTGGAAGCACTGATGCAGTTCAGCACACCGTGCCGTCACTATGTCGACACATTTTAAAGCAACGGACGACATTGTGCCATTACGCCGTGCCGTTTCGTGGTGCCTGTGTGGTCTCACCGTGAACCTTAATGGCTATTTGGGTTAAAACTCATTGTCTGTTGTATAGTAAATAGCATCATAGATATGAAACATTGTTACGCACGTCTCATCATTAATTACAAAAATGATTTACTGATTTTTCTTGGTAAATATATGTAAATCACATTCGCTAGGGTCAAATCAGCTGTCACCTTTTTTTTTTATTGAGATAGAAAAGTATACAGGATAAGCTTGAGGACTCATTCTCATTAAGCCCAGATTTTCCTCTTATAAGCTGACGCATTGGTAATTATATACCGTTTCGCCATCTTGCGGTCAATGCGGATGCAAGAAGTTTTGAGGTTTCAATAAACGACGAAGTCAGACCATGCATAGAAGCACTAGAGATGATCTCTGGTTTGACGTTGGAATCACACCCAAATACTTCGATAACGTCCTTTTTTGATATTTTATACGAAATCGTGACACTCTAAGGAATCCATAGCATATTTGATATTGTATAAAAGTTCAGTTTATCCCAGATAGACATTTTAGCTTGTCGACAAAAATGCGCCATGTACTACAGCATTAAGCTGCATTATTAACGGCACAGCGTCCTGATGCCGGTAATGTGCCAGCTGAATTCCGACACGCTGTGCACGCCAACGCGTGTTGGAACTTTGCAGACACATTAAAGGCATCAGGACGCTGTGCCGTTAATGATGCAGTTTTATGCTGCAGTACATGGCGCATTTTTGTCGACACGGTAAAATTTCTATCTGGGATACATGTTAATTTTCGTTCCTAACTTTTCCCTATGGGAAACTAACTGATTTCGAACCGATTCTTATGCACGGGTTCTTATGAGATTATAAGAATATTAAAAAAAAAAAATTTCATTATTTTGATTTTGATTTTTTTTATTTAAAAAAATGAAATAACGAATTTTGGATATGTTTTCGGCATAAAACCATCTACTACACTCAAGATTTTTTTGCAAAACGCATATCCAAAATTTGTCATACTCTGCACAATGTTCGAAATAAAAAAAATAAAAATCAAAATAAAGAAAAAAATCTGAAAAAATTCGTATGCATTCAAATAAATTAACATATCATTTTCATAAGAAAAAAAGTTAGGTTGACTGATTGTTTGTTGAACAATTGTTTTTTTCACCAATCTGTTAATAGGATTTTGGGATTATTATTATGCGAAATCAATCTTTTCAGCACGTTTTGTATGCCTTATTTTTTCCGATTTTTATCCCATCAGGAAGTGATCGAAATTGTCTCTGAAACTCACTTTTGGCGGGACTGTGCCTATCATACATCCTTAAAGCCGAAGAGACGTCTGAGCCGTAGCACGTGCTCGATCGAACTACTGGCGAAGTCACATGGGAGAAAAAGAGTACGCACGAGTACCGTTGCTATTACATGACCCTGAAGATATCTAAATTTCAAGAATAAAATGTTTGGCACCCCATAAATCCCTCACGTTTCGTCGTACGGAGTTCTGCGGGGTCCATTTTGTTCATCTTGAAATTCTCTAGAGGCGACTATTTTCAGATTTTTTAAATCAAACCTTGATAAAGTGATTTGATACGATGCGCGTATGAGTGTTCACAATCTTACCTTCATGCGTGTGAATAACTTCAAATATGGTATGTTTATACAACATTCAAAACTTATATTTGATGAGAATATTCTCAGTTCGTGTTGACAATTTCACAAATTCATTGATAGTAGTTCTTTTTAGACTACAAACCTATTGGAAAGTCATTAGGCTTCGATTCAATGCATCCAGGTGGAATTACCAGCAAATAAGCAGCGAACGAAAATGTTGTTATCCAGTGCAGCAAAGATTCTGTTGTAATCTTTGATTTTTCACATGAAATTCATGAAATTGTGAATTGTTGAGAAAATGTCTATTAAGTGAAACATGGAATATATTTCAGGTCTACTACCTGGTACAGGTACACATTTCATGCTTCACAAAATAGATATTTCCCATGATGAATGGTTTCTGAAATCTTATGTGAATGACTAACAATTTTTTTAATTTAATATTTAATACAAATATTATAAGTAGATTCCTTATAAACCTATCTGTATGTATAATACCAAAGTATAATGACTTCACTATTAGCTTACAGTCAAAAATAAAAGACAAATATTTCTTTTTTTTTCACATTTCAGGTAACGTATCAGAAATTGTGAAGATTTTGGATTGGATTTCAATACCAAAACCCGGATTTGGATGCAGAAAGTCCACACCAAATTTCTTTGCGGTCCACAAATTTTTTCAAAAATTGTTGTGTTTCCGGGCGGCACATAGAGACGCCAGACAGACAGACAGACGGAAATGAGTTAATGTGTTTTCTGGAATCTAGGACACTCAAAACATGTATTGTCATCAGAATCTGAGAGTTGAATTTTTTTTGGATTGCAATACTTTCTCTTTTACATAGTCTGTATGTGATGAGAAAGTAAAAATAGTCGCCCCTTTGAAAATTTCACGACGAACAAAATGCACCCTAGCAGATCCCCGTATGATGAAAATTAAGGGAGTTATGGGGTGCCAAACATTTTATTCCTGAAATGCAGATATCTTCAGGGTCATTGCTATTACCCCAGTGTGAGAGTGAAAAGGATAGATATAAGGGGCGGAGCCAATGAGGTTTACTTGTAGTTAGCCTGTCCGTGATACGTCTGCGTGACTCCCATATACACAGCGCTACGAGCGCCATCGCATCGCTGGGGTCAAGTACTAACGGACCGACCGCAGCTTTGCTCGAATCATGAAAAGTACAGGAACGCGGGACTAGCCATTTAGGCTCAAAAATATATATACAAGTATATGTATATATATGTATATATATCTCTCTTTTAATATATATATATATATATATATATATATTGTCATTATTGGTCAACCTGTAGTGAACTGTCAAGTTGTGTGAGTTCTATTCGACGTTGATATTATGCGAATAAATAAAGTTCGTAACATTTATTTTTATGTTTGATAATAAATCATGGCGTCGTCTTCGAATGAAAACCTCGAAAATGTAAAATATGTTTACAACTTGCCGTTTTTCGAACGATCGGAACTCTGCAAAATATTAAATCAGAACGACAAATGGGAGGAATTGGCAGGTAAGAGTAATTTATCTATTGGACTTATGACTCCAAATTAATTATCCTTAAAGAGCAATCTTTTTCCCATGTAAACGTGAATCTATATAAAAACACTGATTGTTTCTGTATTATTACAAAATAAACCTTTAAACAGATTCTGTAAAAAAAATATACACAAAAAAGTGTTACAAGACCATATTGAAAACAAACAAAATTTCTATATTGGGTTATGAATCTATTTTACCGATAAGAAGAGTTTGATACGAAACATATTTTTCACCATACCTGCGCGAGAAGTTCGACTTCGCGCCCTAGGGGCTTCACGTAATTCGAACTTCTCGCTGCAGATATGGTGAAAAATAGTATACTACCCTCGGGAGTGAAAGTAGACCATCCCCAGCCACGTGTTTACTACCCTCGCCTTCGGCTCGGGTGATAATCTTACACGTGGTTGGACATAGTCTACTTACCCTCCCTAGAGGTGTAATATACTATTTTAAAAAGTAAATTAAAAAAAAAGACATCAAGTACTTGAGAAAAAAATGTATTCAAAATAATCATTCTCACAACTAATTTACTTTTCTGAAAAATAAAACTCTTCGTAACCAAGTGTAATACAAGTAGTAAAAATTTTGATATGCAGTCAACAAAAATAACTGAAATATGTAGTCATCCCCAAATTTTGTGTTTTTCTTTTAAGTCTAGAAAAATACATCTTCATATGGATCAAGCATTGAGGCAAAGCAACTATGTTATGCAGCAAATTAAATTAAAATACTATTTTTAATAACAGTTTTCAACTGAACACTGATACGATGGACAAAAACTCAGCATGCCATTTTTTTAAATTTTTGCTGTCACCCATGCTTCATTATAGTAATTGAGGAAGAGGGAAAAATAATGAGTCCAGTTCATGCTCATTACATTTTTGCCCTGTAGTATCACTATATGCCCATTGGCATAAAATTGCATATTATATATAAGAAATTCAACACAGTTTTTGTTTAACATACTCCTCTATTGGCATAAAGCATAGGGTTTTTTTATTGCAGTAAAATTTTAGTAGGAATTCCTTGTTTTAATTTTATCGAATAATTTTAGTAGAGGAGCAAACCATTCTTTTTAAAATTATGCGGTATTGTAGCATTCAATACAAGATTATGTAAGTAACTGTATTTTTTCATTCATTTCATATTCAATGAAATGAATGTTTAGTTCATGATGCGATCAAAAACATTATTTCTATTTAATTTTATACATAACATAGTCGCTCTTCCTTAATGCTCGAACCATATACAAACGTATTTTTCCAGCCTTTCAGAAAAAAAAAAATTTGGGAATGAATTCACATTTTATTTTATTTTTTTTTGTTGACTGCATATTAAAATATTTACAACTTGTATTACACTTGGCTCAATATGATCTCTTTATTTTTGAGAAAACCATATCTTACCGAAGAGTTTTTTTTTCTAGAAAAGGAAATTATGTTAAAAAATAATTATTTTGAAAACTCTTATTTCTCAAGTACTTTAAGTCTTTTTTGTTTATTGTTTTTTCCAAAAATATTTTGTCAGTTTGTTATTAATTTCAGTAGAAGCCATACTGTATGTATACTCCCATAAACTTCAGAGCCTATTATAAATATATGTAGTGAACAAAAATATGTGTAATGAACTAAAAATCTTCCATTAATACTCAAATATATAGTTTGGGAATAATAGTAACCACCAAATTTGACATCTGAAGGAAATTAAATTCAAAAAGCACTTTTCAAGCTAAAGTGTGATCTGTGAATTAAGATTTTTGTTTTTGTGTACATCATACACTGGAAAATAAATAGAAAATTGTTTCTTCCAATTGTCTATACAATTTCATTGAAAATCAAGACTATTCGAATATGGTACATAAAAATGATGATACTAATCCATTAATTCATTCAAATATTCAGGTAATTGGATGAAGTATGACACGCTAACGATTCAGAATCTCAGAAAAGAGCGGAATCCAATGGACGAGTTGCTGACGTTATGGGGTCACTACAACCACACAATTCTAGAATTATTTGTTCTTCTTTCAAGAATGGAACATTATCAAGCGATGCTACCATTAAAACCCTTTGTGGAGAAAAAATTCCACGCACTGATAGACAATGGCGAAGGAAATCTTCAGCGTATCTTGGGCCAGAGCAAGCGCAACAAAAACTCCAAGGATCTGAAAATCGGGGCTCAAAACTTCAATCAAAACGTACCGCATCCTGCTATAGTACCGAAAGTAGTTATCGCCGACGATACGAGAGAAGTATCGCATAAAATACTGAATCAGCCTTTTCAACTTCTTCCTCCCAGCGCAATTGCTCCCAGCAATTCCAACAATTTGTTAGCAGCTTCGCCCATTCCCGGATCTCGTTTGTCTCCCGTACTGCAACGCATTGCTTCCAGTTCCAAAAATATTAGCTCGCTGCCGTTCATGAATACCGAGTCGACACTGCCGCAAATTTCGTACGAAGAATTGGCCCTCGCTACCGATCATTGGAGCAAGCATAATATTTTGGGAAAAGGCGGTTTTGGCACCGTTTACAGAGGTATATTCGGCTATCTAACGAAAAAACTCCGCAAACGAATCTGAAGGATCTAAAGATCCTTGAAAAACCAATTTTTTCGGGTGGGCGTCAAAATAGCGAATGACCAAAATAGTGAATGGTTAAAATAGCGAATTTCGAAATGAGGAACGTCTGAATCTAGAATAATCATTAGGGTGTGTCAAATAAGTTTTTTTTTTCTTTCAATTTCTTGTAAAATTCTGCGAAAGTGTGTATTTGGATGTCCAAATACACCTCCTGCATGTGAAACTGCCGGCAGAATTTTTTAAAACATCGTTCCATCGATATTTACCTGAAAAAATAGATATCGATTGAGCGACCTCTAACAATGATTTGTTCGCGATTTCCTTTTACACAAAGTATTGTGGGGTATGAAACTAACATGTAAGCAGTGGCAACCTGAAGAATCTGAAGAAATGTAAGAAAAAAAACTGAGAAAAACTGAATTATTTTATGGATTAACGTTCGAAGCATCGAAGTATAATTTGTCCTTATATACGATTCACTTGCAATTCAGTATTTAGGGGTGTTTAGGTCGCCTTTATAATAATGGTCATCGTTATAAAATCGCTATTTCAGCCATTCGCTATTTTGTCTAGTCGCTATTTTCACCTCCATCTCATTAAAATGCATTCAAAACAGCGAATGATAGAAGTGGCGATGGCTGAAAAAGCGAATTCCATAATTATGGACATTCTACATTTAGACGTTCCTCATTTTTTAATTCTCTATTTTAGCCATTTGGTATTTTGGTAATTCGCTTATTTTGACCCCCACCCAATTTTTCATAAACATCCAGTTTTAATAAGAATTTAATATCTACTGGGATATCTATACTAATTTAATCGTATATCACTCAAAATTTTAGCTTGTAGATATGTTTTCTATTGAGCTAATTTGTATGTAGATGCTTGCATTGCATTGAAATATTGCACCAAACAAAGAAGCAAAGTAGAATTTTGTACATTGCGTCCTCGCTATTTGTTGCTTTCTACAAAGCTACTTCTATGGAGAAATGTGTTAATCAATCTTGGCTTCCTCATAGAGAAACCTTTATACAGAGCAGAAATAATGAGGGAACAATGTGCAAGGATCTATTATGCATCCTTTTTCTAAATAAATAGATGAACATGGCTGAGTTTTGTTTTGTTGTACATGCTAAATTTGGGATTGATATATCAAGTTTTGCAAAAGTTAATCTGATAAAAATAGATTTCTGATAGAACAAAAATTCATAAAATCAAAATTGATGACCGTTCGTCACTGAATGATATATATTCGTCATGGCTGCATATTAATTTGTTCACATATTGAATATCCGATTGATATCTGCAGTTTTACTGCAGTTAATGTAATACCGAAAATGTTTTCGCTCATTAAAAAATTATACTAAATAATATATCAGATTAATAATCCGATCACATACTAAATTTAAGTTCGATAACTTAGATAGGATATTGACAAAGTTAATGCCATAACGTCCAAGAAAAAAAAATTCAACGTTCCATAAAATCTAAATCACTTGACCGATTCGAGTTACATTCAATGCCAAGCAACATTAGGTACACATGCACCTTATCTTATGAAGAACTATTTAGCATAATAGACTAATTTTTGGGAAAGTTAGAACGACCATGCCCTTTTTTTTTAAATAAAAAAAATTCGAAATTCGAAATTTTTGCATACATTAAGTCGATAATTGCAATAATTAAAGAGTGTCTGCTGCGCTAGTTGTGTACCAGATTTAAGCTCAATAGCTAAAATGGTACTTTAGTTATCACCGTTCGAATTTTCAACGTTGTATACATACACATACATACATACGGATATTTTTTCTAGACCACTTTTTTGTACGTTTTAGACTATTCCGAGTGTCTTGACAATAAAATTTTGAAAAAAAAATTTCCATGAAAACAAAGCTTCCTCTGTGAGGAAGCAATATGTAAATCGCTGATGCTCAATGTCGACTTCATGAGGTTTAAATTTTATTTTTTCGTTTTACGTTTTATTTTTTCACTCAATAACCGTGATTGGACAATATTTCCTCGTGGCTCTTTTGAATAATTCCCTTTGAAATCGTCCTCAAATTATTTTGTCTATATGGAATAACGTATTATTCTTAATTTCAGGTATTTGGAAGAATACCGGCGTAGCAATTAAAAAAATAGAACGTCGAGGGCCGGAATCGGATAGTGGCTACATAATCCAACTTCAGCAGTCGTTGAGAGAGATCAAAATATTGAACTCGCGGCCTCACGAGAATATTCTGCCTTTATACGCCTACAGTTTGGGCGGTGAAGCGCCCTGTCTTGTCTATCAATTTATGCAGAACGGATCGTTGGAGGACAGACTGCGTTTGAGACAGGGAACGACACCGCTGAACTGGAAGCAACGACACGAAATCGCGAAGGGCACCGCGCGAGGCTTGCAGTATCTCCACACGATCGGCGATAAGCCGCTTATACACGGCGATATCAAAAGCGCCAATATTCTGTTGGACAAAAATTTTGAACCAAAGATCGGCGACTTTGGATTGGCTCGGGAAGGACCGGAAAAAGAATCTATGAAAGTAAGTCAATGTTCAATGAACTGCAATTTATTTATTGAAAAACTGGACAAATTCCTTAATTTTAATTTTTATCACGTTTAATTTCATCATCACGTTTGAATTTTTCCCATTTCAATAACACAGGAAAGTGTTTTTTTTCTATTCTTTCTCCCTGCAATATGAGAAATTTTGTTTTCATAAAATCAATGACTACATCTTATAAATCATTGAATTCCAACAAAAAATCTCCATAAGACGAATTTCTATCTTCAATATTTGATGTTATACGGAGCCTTGAAATTTTTTGTGTTGTAAATTCTCCGTTTTTTACATTTTTTACCTAAACTATTGAAGTATGGCCAAAAAGTTAAAGGAAAATTTTTTCGTCCATCTGACGCACTACAAAAAAGTCCCTGACAGTCCATGACTGAGAAGTTTTCCGTGTCGTTGATATTTACAAAGTTACAAACCAACAAAGTTGTGGTTTTTGTACTTTCAACTTTCATTAAGTCAACTACTGATGTTAGTACAAAAAAATCAATAGGAATTTATTGGAGCATTGAATATTCAAAAAAAATTTCCGGGTAAAATTTTGTATATTGCTAACGGTTATAAGTCACAGACTCATTAAGGTAGTCGTCTTGCTACGTGCTAGTCAAATCAGTGTTAAATTTTGAAACGCATTTTAACAAATTATTTTAGTTCGATTGACGGTTTTAAAAATCAATTTGAGCATCAGCGTGTGTTCTTAATATGTAAATACATCCGCAGCCACGTTTTAAACAGAAAATACACTGATATATGCAAACGTTCTATGAGATGTTTCTGTCATCTAGTTATATATTAGAAAAAACCATAATATTAGTCCGATTATGAAGGGCAGTAGATCATTTTGTTCATTGAAAGATGCTTCAACGATTTAACGAAAAGATTTTTCAATGTTATTAATTCTTCAAAAGTTACAGTCATTGGTATGTCCAATGTTAGGTTAAGTTGGATAAACAAACAGTTGTAATTTTTGTATAAATAATATTACTGAAAAATCTCTTCGTTAAATCATCAAAGCAACTTTCAATGAACAAGCTGAGCTATAGTTCGTCATAATCGGACTAATATTATGATTTTTTCTAATATATAACTGGATGACAGAAACATCTTATTAAACATCTGGATATATCATAGTGTATTTTCTTTCCAAATCGTGGTTGGTAATTCATTTATATGTTAAAAAAACATGCTGATGCCTAATTGAGTTCATAACATCGTCAATTGAACCTCAAAAACTTGTAGACATTTTTTTCCAAGTTTAGTACTGATTTGACTAGAACGTACCAAGGCGGCTACCTTAAATCTTATTTTGGTGGTTTCTTTTGTGTATAAATTTTTTATCAGATATGCTACAATTGCCAAAAAATTATGAAATAGATAGGAAAGAAAATCTATTACTGAAGTAATAAGATAATTGAAACTTAGAATTCAGTATGTGCATATATTTTTAGTGGTAAACAAAAAGACACTTAAAGTCGACATTACATTCTTAAAATTGTTTTTTTTTTAGGTGAGCAAGGTTCACGGCACGAGGCCTTATCTGCCGGACGAATTTCTACGCGGAAAAACCCTTTCGACAAAAATAGACACCTATAGTTTTGGTATCGTACTTTTCGAAATTGCGACGGGTCTGGCAGCGTACGATGAATCGAGACCGAAGGACAGATTTCTAAAAGATTTTGTGGACAGTTGGAACGATCGAGAGTTGCCTCTTTTGATGGATGAAAAAGCTGGCATTGAGCATAAGGCGGTTTATCTTAATTTAATAGTACTCGGTAAATGGTGTTCCAACAGATTAGCAAAAGATCGACCTGATATGGAGCTTGTTTTTCGAAAACTTAACGTTCTTGGGTAAGAAATGACAAAATCATAGGATTATTGAATCTTCCACAAATTATTGTATTTATTTTGTTGAGACCGGAGAAAAAATAACTGAATGATTTTGTGAGCTGTTGAAATGACCGAGATTTACCTTTTTTAATGGACAAAAAACGCACTGAGCTCAAGAATTTTATCGCAATTTGGTAACGCTCCAATAAATTAGCGAAAAATCGACGTAAAATGGAAGTCATTTCTGAAAACATTACGACCGTGGGTAGAAAATGATGTTTGTACGATAACAGATTTCTACTCATTATTTTCATATTTTTATAGAATTTACTCAAGCAGTGTTTCTTCTGAGAAATTGTATTGACGATGCGAATATTTCTCGATGTTAAACTACTGCGGAATTTGGAGAGGAGATGCGATCGCCTCTGCACTTTGCCATATATTTTTACAATAAAAATAGAATTTGTTATGAAAGATCGCTGAACTTTCAGTTTTGAGAATATATAATTGTAAATATCGGTAAATATTGTATCGAAAAAAAAAGTTGTATACTAACTGTATCCGCTGTAAGTAATTTACGGATATATTTCATACTGAAATTTTGATATACGCAAGTTGATTATTAAGTATATTTTATCATCCCAATATGTTTGTACATAAGCAAGGTATTGTTGAGACCAATAAATATATTTCTAATTAACTACGTCTGTTACAGCTCATCTTTTACTAAACTCCTCTTGATTACGCAAAACGGTAGATTTCTTGACGTTCATAATTGAACGTCCGCAGCATTTTATTTCGTTCGATAATGAAAAGTACATAATAGAAGTGTTTTAAAACTATCTTTCTGCTACTGTTTTATATGAAATTTCTATGTTTCCCTGAGTTGATAATCCCTGCGAGTAGCAATGAACGCTAGTACTATTCTGCTACATTTCTGGTTCAAGTAGAAAATAAACGGCGCGTAGAAAAACGGAATCGAAAGATTTTTGGGAAAATAAGAAATTTTTTGATTCTAAAATTAATTTCGCCATTTTTTTCTGTATTCATAAATATTCTAACAAAGAATTGTTATCGTCTCCTGATATGGTTGCTTATGGCCTAATTAGTTTAAAAAAACGATCCAATCGCGTTGGATCTGTAGCAAAAACCGTAACAGACGAAAAACGAAATAGAACAAAGAATAAGATATTCTCTTAATTCAAAACACAGATCTACTAATTTCTTTAATAAATATTTATGAATATTCGAATAAAGTACTGTTATCGTTTACTAATACAATTCTTGATGTCCAAATTATCTGCCGAAAATGAATCAAATAAGTTGTAGAAATGATAGCAGACGAAAAACGAAAGATCGAACTTTTCGGAAGAATCAAGAGGATGTTCGGTGACGACTATCAAATCAGTGCTAAATTTTCGTAATCGATGTTTTAAGGTTTAATGCATTAAAAAACAATAGTGGAGTATGATTTGTATTGAAGCATGTAAACTTAATCCAGTGAAAGATGAATAATCACGAATTTGCATTAAGATTAACTGGTTAAGATGTATTTGTAATGGGATACATTTTCGTTTCGTTTTTTCCAAGTATAATCAGTAATTCTTTATCGATTTAAATAAGTAACGCTTATTCCCTTTCTCAAGAGATACTCTATGAATTGACCACCACGATATTTCATAGTGTTGATCGTTTAATAATTATTGGCCTGTTGTTTATGAAAGTATTTTAGTTTTTGTTAAACAACAGGCTATAATTATTGAACGATCAATATTACGGAATATTTAGGCAGTCAATTCGTGAAGTATCTTCTAAGAAACAAAATGAACTATCACTCAGTGTAATCGGTGAAGAATTACAGATGATATTTGGAAAAAACCAAACAAAAATATGTCCTATTAAAAAAAAAGTTAATCGGTTAATCTCATTGCAAATTCGTCACTATTGATCTTTCACTGGATTAAGTATACATGCTTCAACACAAATCACTCTTGACTATAGATTTTTAATGCATTAGATTTTTAAAAATCAATTACGAAAATTTGGCACTGATTTGACTTCGATAGGCGCCACCGAGCCTCCTCAAGACATAAGATATTCTGTTGATTCAAAAATTAGATTCACTATTTTCTTCTACATTCATAAATATTCTAAAAAATAATTCTTATCGTCTGGTGTGATTGTTTATGCCCTAATTATCTGCGGAAAATAATTCGAATTTGTTGTACAAATGATAGCAGACGAAAAACGAAAGATCGAACGTTTTTCGGGGGGAGAGTTAGGCTTCTTCATGAGACGTCACGTCGTGCATAAACGTTGCAAGGCTGGGATTACCCTCTGTTCGTGTTTACTATAAGTTGAAGATGAGGTTTGTTGACATCCAAATTCTAGGGTCGTTGCGAACAGCGTATTGCTTTTAGTTTTCTCAGAACGTTCGGACCTGCCAATCATAAAACAGCTTCTACTTACCACTCAATGCGTCGCATGTTTACAGTTGAAGAAATAACAAAAGAGGCAATAAGGTATGTAGAATTTTCATGAATTTCGTAAATGGCGATGGTTTTCGCAATTTGGAAATCAAAACGAAACATTAAAATTGAAATTACTGTCAGTGTTCGATATAAATAAATGCATTCGTTGCGAAAATCAAACGTCTTATAATAAGCTGATGATATTTCATTGTGTTATAATTGATGGTTGATATTTTTATTGTGCAGTGTTTTGTGGTATTTATAGTTTTGCCGATGATTTTGCAAATACACTAAAAGAATTGAAAACTCATTTCCTATAGTTGCTATTTGTGTTTGTTGATTTTCTTCATTCACTTTTTATTGTTGGTACTTATGTCAGTGAAAAATTGACAGGTTATTATGCTGTTAGAAATGTCTATTCTTTTTTTAATAATCATAAATAATAAATCAAGCTCACCAATAGTAATTATCCTTTGCAATAACTATTTTTCATCTAAGTGGTCATCTCCAATTTTTCAAAAGGCAATTATTTTTCAATATCCATTCCTGCTTTGATAACTATTTTACTTTTTTAGATCCCTGTTTGAAATTACTGATAGAACCTAATAGAAATAGACAAAAGCACACACAGGTCCAAATAAGATTTATTAGGATCTATGTGTGCTTTTGTCCATTTCTATTAGTTTCTATCAGTAATTTTAAACAGGGATGGTATCAGGAAATATTAGAAAAAATATAAAACACTATACACAAATAAATAAAGCATTTTTATCAGAATTGAAAATCCATTGGTACGAAGACTCGAAAAGATAATATTATCTAATATTTATTAGATTGAGTTTGTCAAGTGATAAATGGTATGTATTAATTTATGCCTAAATGCAATTAGAATGACACTGTAATATCTGATTAGAAATTATATTCTATTTGTTCATAAAATAATTGATATTATTGATTATTGCTATTGGAAATTATGAAATATTTTTTAATGTGTTAAAATCAACAATGATTTAAAATAACTGAACATTTGATTAATAATTACCCAAAGTTTCATTTGCATTGGCTAATCTCTGATTCTAGAAATTTATTTCAAATTATAATACTTATTCGACTAGAGTATAGAGTGTGTGTTGATTCATATAATTTAAATCCTACTTCCTGTTACTTATAAATTTGCAAGCACCCTTCACACTAGTCAAATCAGTGCTATTTTCTAAAATCCATTATAATTTCCTTACTTCCTTATGATTGAATGCATTTTTTAAAAAGTATATTCTGAAACATATTAAAAGTGATTGAAATTCTTTAGAAGTTACAACTAAAACATGAAAAATTGTAGACAACTTTTTTAAACGTTAGCATTGATTTTATCGTTGTAAAGACTGTCCCTCAATCTCTTTTACATTATACTTTTTCATATCATATTTCGACACTAATAAATACATTAATTGAGAAAGATTATTCTTATTTCGTTCTTTTAAGATTATTCTTATTAATTTTTCAGATCTTCAGATCAAAAGGTTCAGCCATGATTTCTGAAGAAGAAGATCATCCTTCTGAGCCAAATACTGAAAGTCTGAGAAGAAGTAAACGTATTTTGGGATCTAACATAAAAACCTCCTCACAAAAAGTTGCAAAAAAGAACGTCGATAAGCCCATGAAAAGTTCTTCAACGAAGCAAAATTCAGCGTCAAGAAAGAAACGAAAACTCGGTCGACCACCAAAAACAAAACAGTCATCGACTTCCTCCGACGGTTCGTATCTCACTCCGGAAGAATTACATCATCTCTTTATAAAGTTCAAACGCGACGGACACTTTCGTGTGAATCCTCCAAACATTTCGCCACCGCCTTTCGTGATATCAAGAACCACAGACGGAAAATCCGTGACCACGAAAATCGTATGCTGTGATCCTTTAACGATGCAAAAAACGGAAAGTGAAGCTTTTGGGGTAACAAGTGATAGAACGTCTGTAACTTTTTCTACACCGTTGGCGGATGATCCCGCTGAAAGTTTGATAACAACGAACACAAATCCCGGACCATCAATGCCCCCAAAGAATAAATTGACAAATGAGATTCCCAAGCAATTTGTTCTCCCAAAAGATAACTATTCTGGAAAAAATTTGCCGGGTAACCACGTGCAAAAGACGCAAAATTGCGTACCGATTGCACACGTTTATTCCGCCGCTGAAAAAGGATTTTTGGATAATTCGGCGGTCCATTCAAAATCCTCGGCCGCAGGAAAATCTGGAGCAGACAGATATGGACCGACTTCCAGTCTCACCGACTTCCCTGACAGCAATTCGACGCGTCAATCTTTTCCTGTTCGACCGAATATGACGTTTAAAACTCTTTCCTCAGATACTTGGATTCCCGTCAACCAATCTGCAAAGGAAACTCAAAACACTCCGAACACTCGTGGAATTCGTCTTCCTGGTAACGGGCGTTCCAAAAATGCGTTGGACAGCGATCGAGCCAATAGGATTTCTCACCGAAACGCCAAGGAAAATGCTCGCTCCAATTTTCATGTAGAAATTCCGCCGAGTCTATACAATTATTCGAGTTTTAACGAGGTAAGAATTCGTGGTCCTACTCATTCACCATAAGCATACAAATGCACTCATTATAAGATTTCTACTTCAGAATTCGTCTATTCCACTGCAGAATTCAACTGTTTCACTGAAGAATTCAACTGTTCCACTGCAGAATTCAACAGTTCCACTGCAGAATTCAACTGCTCCACTGCAGAATTCAACTGTTTCACTGAAGAATTCAACTGTTCCACTGCAGAATTCAACTGTTGCACTGCAGAATTCAACTGTTCCACTGAAGAATTCAACTGTTTCACTGAAGAATTCAACTGTTCCACTGAAGAATTCAACTGTTTTACTGGAGAATTCAACTGTTCCACTGCAGAATTCAACTGTTTTACTGGAGAATTCAACTGTTCCACTGCAGAATTCAACTGTTCCACTGCAGAATTCAACTGTTCCACTGCAGAATTCAACTGTTCCACTGCAGAATTCAACTATTCCACTGCAGAATTCAACTGTTCCACTGCAGAATTCAACTGTTCCACTGCAGAATTCAACTGTTCCACTGCAGAATTCAACTGTTCCACTGCAGAATTCAACTGTTTCACTGAATAATTCAACTGTTCCACTGCAGAATTCAACTGTTCCACTGCAGGATTCAACTGCTCCACTGAAGAATTTAACTGTTCCACTGCAGAATTCAACTGTTCCACTGCAGAATTCAACTGTTCCACTGCAGAATTCAACTGTTCCACTGCAGAATTCAACTGTTTCACTGAAGAATTCAACTGTTCCACTGCAGAATTCAACTGTTTCACCGAAGAATTCAACTGTTCCACTGCAGAATTCAACTGTTCAACTGAAGAATTCAACTGTTTCACTGAAAAATTCAACTGTTCCACTGCAGAATTCAACTGTTTCACTGAAGAATTCAACTGTTCCACTGCAGAATTCAACTGTTCAACTGAAGAATTCAACTGTTTCACTGAAGAATTCAACTGGTCCACTGAAGAATTCAACTGTTCCACTGAAGAATTTAACTGTTCCACTGCAGAATTCAACTGCTTCACTGCAAAATTCAACTGTTCCACATCAGTATTCGACTTCCCCAATGCAGAATTCAACTGTTCCACATCAGTATTCGACTTCCCCAATGCAGAATTCAACTGTTCCACATCAGTATTCGACTGCCCCAATGCAGAATTCAACTGTTCCACATCAGTATTCAACTGTTCCATATCAGTATTCGACTTCCCCAATGCAGAATTCAACTGTTCCACATCAGTATTCAACTGTTCCGTATCAGTATTCGTCTTCCCCAATGCAGAATTCAACTGTTCCACATCAGTATTCGACTTCCTCAATGCAGAATTCAACTGTTCCACATCAGTATTCGACTTCCTCAATGCAGAATTCAACTGCTCCACTGCAGAATTCGACGGTTCCATTGCAGAATTCAACTATTCCACTGCAGAATTCGACGGTTCCATTGCAGAATTCGACTGTTCCGCCACAAAGTTCACCTTTTCCACAAAAAATGTTGACTTTTCCGCCGCGAAATTCGTCGAACACGAAGAACGAATGGGACGCACCGGCGATGCCAAATAACGGGATAATTTTTCCACCGGAAAATGCAAATAATTACGCCTCGCCCCAAAATATGAATAATGGATATTATTCTTGGTATACTAACCAGTGGTCCCCGAATACGTACAATACTGGAACATTTCAGCCGCATTACAATTCCTACAACGGTCCTGACGTTCAAACAAGGTGCGAGACTGCGAAGCGGCCTGATATTGGTAATCAAACCTGCGCAGGGAGTCAGATTAATTCCTGGTCTCAAAATGATCAGACTGGGAAGGATTTTTGTGGGATAGATGACAACTTTACCAGAAACGACAGCAATCCTCCTATAATTACCATTTCCGACAACAACGAACCAATCCAAAAGGCAGTTTTTGCTGATGGACGTTTAGAAGAACCTCAAAATAGCCGATTGTTTGCGACAGTCTATTCCAACTCGTATGACGATTCTATCAGCTATAATAATTACATGGAAGGGAATATGAGCTACAATAATGCGACTTTGGAACAAACGACTCAGGAATATAAAAATTTCCAGAAATTGTCGAGTATTATGACCATCAAAACTGAGGTGGAGCCGTGGTACGATGACAGTAATCAATACTTTGAAAATATTCATCAATCGAATTTCGAAGGTTTTGGGACGAAGTACGATGAGATTGATTCGTCCGATTGCTACATCATCGAGGAATTTCCGAAGTCTTAAAATTGCAGTAACTGTCTGTTTTCATTGCGATAAAAATCTGTTATTTTTTCTAGTTTTTTAACACTAAAAGTTTTATGATCAATGGTATTTTTTAATTTTTGTTTAGAGATGAATAGGTACAAATCACATATGTTTAGATGAAAAGAGGGGATTTTTTAGTTTAAACGTTTCCCTCATTTTACTACTTACATAATTGACTCAAACTTGTGACCATCTATACAAACTCATACTATTTTTTAGTTTTTTCACCATGAATTAGTAAAAATTCACCATTGAGAATTTTGCACTCAGAATTATTCACTATGTTGGTGAAAAAATATTTACCAAATTTCTTACATAGATCCGGTTAAATATTTCGTAAATAAATGAATAGTTAATAGATAACCAATGGACTTTCTCTATTAGTTTGCTTACATTTTTCAATAAATTTGCGCGCACAACAGCGCGAACATTAATACATTTTTTAGTCACCCAACATGACGTTGGTTTATTAGTCAAAATACTCTAGAATTTTTTTTCGCTGATAACATAATGAACTTCAGAACAAAAGCAGAAATCACCATTACGAAATGTTTATTAATTGACAAACAAAGGACTAGCCGATGAATTCCCCCAACTGATCGAGGAATATTCTAGGCCTTCAAAACGGTAAAACTGTCATAAAATGAAAAAAAAAAAAAAGTAGTAATCTAAATTTCCTTAAAATGCAGAAACCACGTCGAAATAAAATAATTATCGATATTACCTATTAATTTCTTTAATACTAACAATCTTGTGATAAATTGTAACGTTTATTTATGAGTACAAAACGCGATGCTTTAATCATTAAACAATAAGTACAAATAAGATTCTTTATTTTTATAAACTCTCAAAAAATATTGAACTGATTTTACTACGTTTTCAAGGCTGTATGGTTGACGGAACTGTACGTACCGTCAATCGTGAGTTTCAGAGGCAATTTCGATCACTTCCCGATGGGATAAAAATTTGAAAAAAATAATGGATATAACATGTGCTGAACAGATTGATTTCGCACAATGATAATCTCAAAATGCTATCAACAAATTGGTAAAAAAAAAACAATTGTTCAACAAACAATCAGTCAACCTAACTTTTCTTCTAATAAAAATGATATGTTAATTTATTCGAATGCGTACGAATTTTTTCAGATTTCTTTTCTTTATTTCGATTTTTTTTTTTTTTTTTTTTTTTTTTTTTTTTTTTTTTTTTTTTTTTTCCCTCAAAAAATGTGCGCGAAATAACGAATTTTGGATATGTGTTCGCCATAAAACCATCTACTACACTCCAAATTTTTTTGCAAAACGCATATCCAAAATTTGTTATATTCTGCGCATTTTTCAAAATAAAAATAAATAAAAATAAAAATAAAGAAGAAAATCTGAAAAAATTCCTACGCATTCAAATAAATTAACATATCATTTTCATTAGAAAAAAAGTAAGGTTGACTGATTGTTTGTCGAACAATTGTTTATTTCACCAATTCGTTAATAACTTTTTGGGATTATTATTATGCGAAATCAATCTTTTGAGCACGTTCCATATGCATTATTTTTTTCCGATTTTAATCCCATCGGGAAGTGATCGAAATTGTCTCTGAAACTCACTTTTGGCGGGACTGTACGTATCATACATCCTTCAGTGCACCTCACTGCAACTAGACAGAGATTGTGCAAAATATAAAGCAGCAGATTCGTCCCAACTCTGCACAATTCAGTCTTGCACGCAAAATCATTATCAAGAAAATGTCTGGCAGAAAAATAATTTTAAATACGCATGAGAGACATCCTATATATAGTTTTGAAAAAATGTACACGTTTTATCATACATATATTTACATAGACATTTGTTTTGCGCACCACTTTTCTTGGAGCTTCGGCGAGTCAACCAGGTAAGTACAAAAACTAATTAGGTGGTCGAATGGCTAAAGTAAGCAGACGATAAAAATTTAGATACGATAGCAAAAGTAGTAATGCCGCTTCAGTATCGATATTCACATTGTTCAGGTCAGCAATATTTTCAATCCGCTTCTCAGAGGATCGACATGTCTCCACCGCTTTTATTATTTTTCCTCCTATTGGAAAAATCAACAATGATACCGATTCCGCTTGTATCGTCCGCGAGGAGACAACCCTCGACCTCGTCTTTCGTTCTTCCGAAAAGCCTGCAAGAAATTTAACGAAAAACCATTAATCTTTATGCCTGTTTGCAAAATTTAAACGATTAAAATCATTCCATGCAGAATAATGTAGTTATTTTATGGTACCCACGATCTTGCCGCTTTAACGTACTTTACTGAAGCTCGGAAACCCACCGAATCTTCGCAAAGCTCGTCGACGCTTTCTAATACTTATCACATGCGTTGTAGTGCATAGGGATGAAAAAACCAGTTAAACAGTAAATAATAATGAAAATAGCGGGGAATATTTTCTAGAGATGCAAACTTCCATTGATTTATGGTATAAAAATGTATAATTTGACATTACTATTGTTCGAAAATAATAATCGACAGTGATGACTAGAAATCTCTGGTCTTCAGCACCGGCGAAAAAAATGTTCAATCAAATTATATGAGGATTTTCTTGAAAGAAGACATTTTATAAAATGATTTTTTTTCTATTGTTTTAGATCAAATTCCGTTTCAAAAAACACTTCCAGGATCTAAATCTTTCAAATATATTCTCTAGACAAATGTTGACCGGTCGCTAAGTCAATTAAACAATGAATGTTTGTCGTACAGTTACAGGATGTTTCAGATTTTTTAAATAGCACTACGGGAAGACTTCGCCCTTAGTTTCAAGCAGGTTTTAGTGGGAAGACTGAAGAGAAAGAGAAATAAATGTAGACAAAGCGTGTGAAAGTATATACATGTTTCTTTCTGAAAATAAAAAAAACAAAATTATAAAGTTGTTAATAAGCAGTAACATGTTATATAATTGAGCGGTTGTAGAAAAATGTTTCGAAATTTTTTTTTGACTTATGAATTAAGCCGTGTTAATTCTACTGGTGAATTAGTGACTATACGAATTATGCTTAATGCTTAAGAAATACGCATAACAGTGAAAAACGGAATCGAAGACAAATCGAAATACAAAACTTACGACTCGTACAAACGCGACTAGCATTCGCAATGTTTATTTGGCCTAAAGAAGGAAAAAGACTAACAATGACAACGACAAATTTTTACGTTAATTATACATGAATTATGAGAAATTAGTTCGATTAGTATCAGCTATCGAAACGTCTCGATAGTTTTCGAGAAATAGCTACAGCAGTGTTATTTTTTCAGTCATGTCTTAAATAACTTAATAACATAGTTAACAAAAGATAAACAACATTCATAACAAAAACATCAATGAACTGTTTTAACAGGCACTTTCGGAAGAATGCTCATAATATACAACATTATCTTACTGTACTAAATATCGCAGCGAATATCAGGAATGAGCAATATTTGAATAAAAATCTATTCAAAATACTTTTATGTTCGAGTACTTAATTTTTTATCGCACCGAAGAAACTAATCCTCGGTAATTTATCTTTACGAATATTATTGTTGCACTGGTATTTAATCCAAAAAGTAATTCATAATCTTAAATATTTTCTGTTATACAATCTAATCGGTATTTTAGAATCGAAATTATTTTTCGTTGTTTCAACTGAACAAAATTCTACAAAGTGAATTTTGTCTAGTCAACAAAATTCCACAAAAGGAATTTGTTCCAGTTTCCAAAATTCCACAGAGTGAATTTTGTCCAGTCATTGGAAATGAAAAATCGTGTAGAAATTGAATTATTCTCTGTTGTTAGAACTGAAAAGTATTGTGATGACAATTTTATTCGAATATTGCCTATCCATGGTTAATATTGCGGTGTCGCGAATAGAAAATCGAGAGCGGAACACGATCGGCATTTATGATACAAGCTATCGGAGCATTCAATTGGTTAACAGTTTATTTACAGAAATTATGGCACTAGGATATATAGAAAAATTATTGTAACGCTCGCAGATAACGGAAGAAAAAGAAGCTGGGATTCTAATAGAACTAGAAGAGACGCCGGGAAGAAGATCTGGGCTTTCACTCGAGGAACAGCCTAAATCCGTCTAAGTTTTCTTGCATTAAGTGGCGATCCAAATTCAAGCAATTGCGTTATCAAGATTCTGTGGACAATCGAGAATCTGGATATTCGTGTGACCATACCTGGATATTGTTGAGCCAGATATGTGAAGAGGAGCATCCGCGTTGTCGTCGAGACCGCGATGCAACGATATTGCATCGGTCTCCGTCAATCGGGCCGCAAAATGCGCTCGCATTGCCGTGAGATACTCTTGCGTCTCCAAAGTCGCTCTCGTTGGCTTGCGATACCTTACAGAGGATCAATTTTTCGTAAATTACTTGTTGAAGAATGATACAAAATAATTTCATAGAACAATTGACTGATTTTCAGTAAAAGGAAAAAAATGGTTCTGTTTTTTTTTTAAATTTTTTTTAGAGGTAGAAAAAAAACTTATAGACAAGTCTTCGTGATCAGTCGTCTATGACAGTGTTCTCATAATATGAAGAAATCCACAGCGCTAAATATAAAAATTACTAGACAAAATTTAATTTTTCGAAAACCTTCTTTCATGCAGAAAATCTGTTTTCAACGATTTGTTTTATTTAAATTGTTTTTATCATGAGGATATCGTTACGAACAATTAATGATAGAAATTATGTGATAAAATTTTTCAAATGGATAACATGAGACTTTTCCGAAAGTGGAGTTGATAGACTTAAGAATAAAACTGAACTGGAGAAATCCACGGCGCTAAATATTGAAATTACTAGACAAAATGTAATTTTTCAAACACCTTTTTTCTGCAGGAAATATGTTTTTAACGTTTTGTTATATTTAAATTGTTTTTATCGTAAGAATATCGTTACGAACAATTAATGATAGAAATTATGTGATAAGATTTTTTAAATGGATAAAATAAGACTCTTCCGAATGTGGAGTTGGTAGACTTAAGAATAAAACTGAACTCAATGCACTTACATTTTTAACATAAGCGAACTGCCGACAACAGAGACAGAACTGAGTGCCATGGCTGCCGAAGCCATCCACGGTTGTAGGAAGAAACCGAGCGGACTGAATACGCCAGCGGCTATTGGAATACCCAGTAGATTATAAACACTAGCGAATAGGAAGTTTAGTCTTATTCTGTATACGGTTCTTCTGGAGAGGTCGATGCAACCGATTACGTCTAGCAGATCGTTCTGAAAGCAAATTCCATAAATGAAAATATAAAAAAATGAGTAATACTATAAACAAAATTTCATTGTTTTCGTCAATTTTTTTTCGTCACTCGATACCCTCAACAGATAGATAAAAGCTACAAATTCAATCAGAAAAATATTGCTACTAGGAATTATGGAAAACACAGGAAATTTATCAGAAATATCAAATGTTTAGTCAAGAATTTCTATTGTAATTGAAATTCGCAGAAAAAAATGTAATTTACTAAGTTATAATTAACAATTGCAACCGATTACGTCCAGCAGATTGTTCTGAAATCGAATTTAATAAATTTAAAAAGAACTCAGCAATACCATTAACAAAATGTTATTTTTTTTCCACTTTGTTTTGTAACTCGATCCCCTGGATAAATAGATTAAAACTGCAAATAGGATTATGAAAAATATTGCCACTAGAAATTATTGAAAACATATCAAATTTACCAGAAGTAGGGAATGTTTATCGAATCTCAGAAATTTCTATCGCAATTACAATTCACAAAACGAGCCTGCAAAGTAGAACATTGCAAATTGCTTGCTCATTATTTTTTGCTTGTTACAAAGCTACCTCTATGAGGAAGTATGATAATCAATTTTGGCTTCCTTATGGAGGAAGCATCGTAAAAAGCAAAAAATAATGACAAATCAATTTTCAAGGCTTGTTTATGCTCGGAAGACATTTTTCGTAAAATTCAAAGTCTCATAAACTTTTTACCGCTCGACCGATTTGCGTGAAATTGTTACTCAAACATTGTATAATGATAGTTCATATGTAAACTCAATTGGAACCCGATACTTAGTAATTACTTAGTAATACTTAGTAATTTGCATGGCAAAATGCCATAAAATTTGAACCACTCGACCGATTTGGATCGATTGGTACCAAAAATCTTTTCAAATGGTCATCTAAATGTGAAGAAAATTTAAGATAAATCTGTAGAAAATATCGAATTTTTTTTTTGTTTTCGTAAAAGCTTTTTTTTGTTTACCAGAATCGAAATTTTCTGACATATCAACAGTTAATTAGACTAAGATCTCAATTGAAAATCAATAATCGTGAAATCATACCGGCAATTGCAGCCGCGTATCTCAGAATTTGCACGAGTTATAATATTTGCAGACATTTAAGAACTAAAGTTGTAATAAAATTAGAACGGCTCGACAGTTTCTCGCGAAATTTAGCACACATAATGTTTCACGAGTAGTCTATTCATATACAAAATTTCAGCCCAATGCCTCTTTAATTGCGAAAGTTATAGCGTGAAATTTTTCTTTTCAAAATTCAAGAAATGCTGTAAGCAAAAAAAAATGTCAACCGATTCGCGTCAAATATAATCCCAAGCGGTATTCTATGATAGCCCACTCGCATATAAAATTTAAAGAGCATTCATCGAAAATTGCGACAGTTATCGTGTAAACAACAAAACACACACACACACACACACCGCACAAATCACTTTTCTCAACGTTTTGGACCATTCTGAGTGTACTGACATAAAAATCTCGAAAAAAAAAAACATTTTCGCAAAAACAAGGCTTCCTCCATGAGAAAGCAAAAATTTTCTTTACTTAGTTATAATCAACTGTTACCTTCATCAGTACAACATCGGCAGCTTCGACAGCAACGTCCGTGCCAGAGGAGATCGCGATGCCGACATCGGACTGCGCCAATGCTGGACTATCATTGACACCATCGCCAACCATGGCGACTCGTAAACCCTGTTCCTGCAGTCTTTGTATCTTGGCAACTTTGTGTGAAGGCAAAACCTCCGCGAAGACTTTGCTAATACCGACCTAAATACGAAAAGCACTGTGAAATTCAGCAGATCCAAACTGCTACTGAATTTTGATGTATCGACTGTCAATATTCCTTCACACGTGTCGCATTCTCTTTCTACTCAACCACGTTTTTTTTCGACCGTCTCAGATCTGCTCTTTAACTAGTTAAATCAAAGTACTACTCCATTTAAAATTTTCCGATTTTCAAGGTCTAATATTTTGAAGAATACCTTTTTTTAAGTGAATATATCCCAAAAAGTTGAATTACTGGAAAAAGTCTCTACATAAAAGTTGTAATTTTATATCAACTTTTGAACAGAACTTTTTGATCAATTTCTATGTTCCGCTGACACTCAGTTGTTTACCGTAAAACGGTGGAACTTTTTGTATTTATTAGCGGTACTGTTATATAACCTATTATGAGGCAGATCTCAGCTGTTCGAAAAAATGGGTCTATCGGTAATGCTTCACGAAAAAAAAATCGAAACTCGTTTATCCGTTATGTGGTAAAATAATTGAATGATAATTATTCATCATAATATGTATATTATGGTAAAGGTATCGTATTATCTTTAAAACAATCATTTTTATACTTGAATCAAAGATAGACAGAAAAGAGAAAATACCAAAAGCTCGACAACCATTAGAGACCGTTTTTTACAGAACAAGATAGTAGAGCAACCAAACAGATAACAAAAAGAAGTCAAAAGTTTTACCTGTCTGGCGATAGAAGCTGCAGTTTTTCTGTTATCTCCCGTCAGTAAGATAACTTCAAGTCCCATTCTCTTAAGAGTATAAATCGCCAAATGCGCTTCCGGTTTGACAGTATCAGCGACGCTGATCATAGCGATTAGATGTCCATTAACCGCGGCCAAAATGGCGGTATTTCCCAAATCCTCTTCATCGATCATCAGCATATCGACTTCCTGCGGTATACCGATAGCATTTCTGCGCATCCACTCGCGATTCCCAATGCAAACTTCATAAACGTCATTCTGCGTAGTCTGATCCCCCTGACCATCATCAGGATTCAGCAAAAGTTCAAGATCCTGATTCTGTTTCTCCTGTTCCTGTTCCACGAGCTGCACAACTTCGAGAGGTACGCCATTCAGCCGAACGCCACCGGAAGAAGACTCTCTCCCGGTTTGATTCAAGTAATTTATGACTTTCTCCGATTTCTCGGCGAAAGAAATCATCGTTCCGAGATGCGTAACTCGGCATTTCAAACCGCAACCGGGAACGGCTTGAAAATTCGTGCATTGGCCCGCGACGTCAGTGCCGAAGGTTTCTTTAACGTAGCGAACGATTGCCGAAGCAATTGGATGTTCGCTGCTAACTTCGGCAGTGCCAACGACAGCCAAAAGCTTCACGATCGAGCAAATCCGTTCGTTAGCGAAGTAAGCTATTTTCGAAACCATTGGCACGCCATTTGTCAACGTTCCGGTTTTGTCAAAAACTATGCATTTTACTTTATGAGCATTTTCGAGAGGCTCTGCGCCTTTTATCAAAATTCCATTGAGAGCACCAACGCCAGTTCCAACCATAACCGCTGTCGGCGTCGCTAAGCCCAATGCACAAGGACAAGCGATTGCGAGGACAGAAAGTGCGCATCTAAATGCAAATTGGAATATAATCTCTTCTCGATTGATTTCCGAGGTATCAGACCAATGGTCCAGTGATATTGGCAGGTTTTTTATGTTCGTATAGCCGACGATTGTCCAGGAAATTAGGGTGAGTAAGGAGACGAGAATGACGAAGGGAATAAAGTAACCGGCGATTTTGTCGGCCAATTGCTGAATTGGAGCTTTGCTCGTTTGCGCTTCTTCTACGAGGCGAACTATCTGCGCGAGAGTTGTGTGCTCACCTATGTGCGTTGCTGTTACCAATAAGGGGCCGTTTTGGTTTATCGAACCGCCGATTACTACTGAACCTTTAGTTTTTGTTACTGGCATACTTTCGCCGGTTATTAAACTCTCGTCGCAAGCTGAATGACCCGAAAGAACTCTACCATCCACGGGAACTTTGGCACCTTGGACTACCTTCAGAATGTCACCTCGTTGAACTAGATCCACGCTTATTAAACGCTCGGAGAGAATCTCGTTGTTTTCGCCGAGAGTTACGAGCACAGCGTCTGTCGCGTTTAGGGACAAAAGCTTCGACAGAGCTTCGGATGTTTTACCCTGGAAATAAAGGGTTTGGGGTTTCGTTTATTGGGTTGAGAAAAAATTATTTGTCCGTTTCAAACATTTATCGTACCGTTCAGTTAAACGTGAGATTCATAGAAAATTTTATACACGTCGCGATGGGATTAAAATATGAAAAAAATCAGGTATGTTGAAGTTGCTGAAAAGGTTTATTTTGCATAATAATAATTCCAAAATGTTATTTACAAATTCATGAAAAAAAATCCCCTGTTAACCTAGCTTTTTCGAATAAAATGATTTTTCTGAATTCGTATAAATTTTTTCCGAATGTCATCCACTTTTTAAGGATTGTGTGTGTTTTTTTTAAATCTTCTATCTGTATATATTGCAAAACTAAAATTCGGGACATTCCAGACAATTGACAAAAATGCGATCATTGTTTTTAAAAATTAGATAAAATCGTGAAAAAAGTGTATACGTATTGAGAAAAATGAACAAACCATTTTCATTTAAATAAAAAAATATTGAGATATGAATTCTTCATCACGAAATTGATAATTAGATATTGGAATTTTTATTAAACAGAATTAATTTTCCATCACCTTCAACGTGTTTTTTTTTTCAGATTTCTATTCCATTGATAAGTGTTTAAACTTTCTCTGAATCTCACGTTTGACCAAATTGTGCTGCTAGAACTATCTTAAAAAACGTAGTTCTACGAGAAAAGTTCCTTGTCGTTATTTGGTTAATTTATCCTTCAAAGCTTTGAATAAAAATCATTCAAAAAAATTATCACTGATGTGACTAGTATAAGATGCTTAAAGCTCGAATTCAGAAGATATTTTTCATTTGTAATTAAAAAATTGTTTTAAGTCAAAGCAGACGTAAATAGATTTATAACGTAGAATTGCCATTATGAAAAATAATATTTATCAATGGAAAGAGGCGAAAAACATGAAATTCTATAAAATAATATATATTATTGAAAGAAATAGAAAAATACGAAATTATTTATTTACAAAATATCAATTACAACAAAAAAAACTCACCTTCGCCACGTGCTCAAGCCATCGTCCTAAGCTAATGAAGACTAACAACATTGGCGGCGTATCAAAGAAAGTCTGTGGGCTCGTGTGCTCCTGCATCGCTATCGCCGCAGTAAGCACGCCGATTGAGTAGACGTAAGATATCGTCGTAGTCATTGAGATCAGTACATCCATGTTCGTCGTGCCATGTTTTATAGCTCTGTACGCTTGGACGTAGAAATGCCAGCCTCCGAAAAACTGTAATCATATTTTTGTAATTAATAATCTAAACTATTAAAAAAAATGTTATTTCCATCTCCTCAACTGTCATAAGCTAGTTATTACATTTAAAAACGGAGTTATGAAATTAAATGTACTATTATAATGTAAAATGGATGTACTTTTACGGGAAAATAAAAGAACGGCATTAAAATTAAAAAATGATAATGAATTAAAGTAAATGAATAAAGTTTTATGTAGATATAAAATAAATTCTTTTCTTTCTTCTAATAGAAATGTTGTCTTACTTGCACGGGCGTAGAAAAGATGAAAAGCAGGAGATTTTCCCATGACAAGCCGGGAATTATACAGCACATCTCCTCGTGCGTTTTTCCACCGATCGACATCACCAACATGAAATAAGTCATCATAATCATGCAGGGAACACCGAAAACCAGTGATATCAAGAAAGCCGTTCGCCATTTCTGAATTTCTTCCCTAAAACGAGAGATATTAGAGTTGAACACGAAATGCTATTGCACATAAACGTAAATCACGTTTTTCTTACTTTTGGTCGAGATATCCTCGATTTTCTTTGTCTTTGTTACTGAATAGAGTTGCCTCGAAGCCTAATTTGTTAATTCTCTCTATTATGTCGCGAATTCCCGTCTCCGTGGCGTCGTACTTAAATTTTCCGCGTTGTGTCGCAAGAGCTACAACTGCTGAATGTATTCCAGGTATTTTCTTTACTGTGGATTCGATTTTATTGACGCAGGAAGCGCACGTCATTCCTGTAATCTGTAACAATAATTCTACAATTAAATTACACTAAAAAAAAAGAATCTGCAATTATTTTATGCATGAAGATGCCTTAATGGTAAGTGACATGTACTCGGGATTTTATTCAAATAGTAACTTAAATCATATAATTTCACCTTTAATTCAACCTCGCCTTCTCCTGTCCCAGGTTCTTCGATGAGTGTCGTTGGAAATCCAAGATCCGTAACGCTGAGAGCAATATCAATGGAACGAATTTTGTCAGGATCGTATTTGACTTCAGCTTTTCCAGCCATTAAAGCTACCAAAACACTGTGAACGCCGTACAACTTTTTGCAGTGTTTTTCTATCGCAGTTACGCAAGAAGCACAAGTCATGCCCTGAAACGAAGTACTAATCTTGTAAAATTTAATTAGGATTTAATATTTATAGGAATTAAATGTCCGACATTTAATCACAATTAAATATTCAAAAAATGACGGACATATTTCCAGCAGAACGTGCATTTTAAGGAGGTATGATACGTACAGTCCCGCCAAAAGTGAGTTTCAGAGACAATTTCGATCATTTCCCGATGGGATACAAATCGGAAAAAAATAATGCATATAAAACGTGATGAAAATATTGATTTCGCATTATAATAATCCCAAAATATTATTACCGAATTGGTGAAAAAAACAATTGTTCAACAAACAATCAGTCAACCTAACTTTTTTTTCTAATGAAAATGATATGTTAATTTATTTGAATGCATACGAATTTTTTCAGATTTTTTTATTTACTTTGATTTTAATTTTTTTTTTTCAAAAATGTGCACAAAATAACGAATTTTGGATATGTGTTCGGCATAAAACCATCTACTACACTCAAGATTTTTTTGCAAAACGCATATCCAAAATTTGTTATATTCTGCGCCTTTTTCATAATAAAAAATAATCAAATACAAAACAAAGAAAAAAATCTGAAAAAATTCATATGCATTCAAATAAATTAACATATCGTTGTCATTAGAAAAAAAGTTAGGTTGACTGATTGTTTGTTTAGCAATTGTTTTTTTCGCCAAGTTGTTAATAACATTTTGGGATTATTATTACGCGAAATCAATCTTTTCAGCACGTTTTATATGCATTATTTCTTTCCGATTTTTATCCCATCGGGAAGTGATCGGAATTGTCTCTGAAACTCACTTTTGGCGAGACTGTACGTATCATACATCCTTAATTCAATTTCATCGGTTAAAAGTCTCTAGATGTCAATATTATTTGAGAATAAAAATACCACAACAATCCAAAATATAAGGACCGACATGTTGAAAATACCATTAAAAACAAATCATGAGATAGCATTTTCGATAGATGCTTTATTTAGGATAATTGAAACACGCTTTCTGCTTGAATTTGGTGAAGCTCTTAATCAATGATCATTGTATACCTTTATTTGTAGAAAACATTTGGAAACACTTTCTTCGGATTTTCCATCGATGGCACCGTTCATTCGTACCGCCACAGTGCCATTTTCTACTTTCGCAGGAGATTTATTTGACTGTTCGAGATTATGACCGTTTACTTCTTTGACGAATGCGTCGAAACCCATTTCCTCTATATACATGGCTATTTGGTCGGCAGTTACATCTCCGCTACTATAAGATACTTTGGCTTCCTTCGCTTCGAGGCTCACATTTATTTCCTTCACTCCTGGTTTTTCCGATATCATCCCTGATTCATTGCGAATAAACCGGTTTATCGAGAGAACTCGATTCTTACTAATTACAATAAAGTACTGAAGCGAGGAAAAAAATTAGCAACGCGCAAAATAAAACAAAAAATCAATTTCATCCGAGTGGAGCCAAAAATAATAGATGTAATGGCACAGAAATGAACGTTGATGAAACTATTTGGGCCACCAAAACATTTTCCTCCATACGAATAGGCGAAATAATCAACTTATTTACTATATTATATTTAGTATATACTTCAGCAACTGGAAAACAGAATTAGAACTGATTTGGCTACTCGAGAGAATCAAGAATATTTTGAAACTCATTGTTAAAAAAACAGATATCAATAAATTTATTGCGAAAACTTTGAAAACTTTTATGCCATCGACATTATGCCTGTTTAATATGATAATTTTAATTAAATGTTTATGCCTGCAAATGTTCGTTGATATTCTCACCTGTAATACTATTGACGCAGGATGAACAGGTCATACCGTCTATATGTATACTGCAAGTGCTGGTAACCGGTTGAATGTCATTATCACCGGAACCGGAATTACCATTGTCTTTTGACAAAAGAAAAGCGTCAAAGCCCATGTCACTTATTGCTTCTACCAATTCACTGGGCGAGGTGTTGTCAATTTTGTAGTCTACGTATCCAGCCTTTTCCTCCAAAACTACCTTAATCTTCACCACGTCCGGGCGACTACCAATAGTACCTTCGATATTTTTTACACAGCTCTGGCAGCTCATTCCTTCGATATTTATCCTGACTGTCGCAATTCTGTCAGCAGCATTACTCGCTTCCGGTGTTCTTGGCACTCTGACCAAATGTGTCGTTCCCTCATAATCGGCGTCGTCATCGCCATCCCTGCGAAAGAAAGCACAGTAAACCAGAATTCATTAACAAATCAATGTTGAAAAAATTTAATTTAAAATATTAATACTGTTTATTAAAGGAATTATATAAAAAACGAACGTTATAAATTAAGTTAATTACATAAAAGTTCACTGTTATAAATCAAAGCTATTTCTTTTTAAAAGATCGACGTTATGAATTAAGACAATTTCATGAAACATCACTGTTAAAAATGTTTAAAAAATTAATATATGTATTAGAAGTTTTTTCGCAGATACAATTTATTCATTTTGATTTAATATACGGATATGTTGTAAAACTTTAAAAAACACATTATAAACACAACAATTATGAAGTTTTTGGTATACTGTATATTAATTTTATAACATTTTTTTGGTATATTAACTTACTATTTGTATATTACAATTTATATACGCGCATCTGCAAAAAAAAACTTCCAATACTTTATATTTATTCTCGTACGAAAATTTCTGACAGTGATCTTACAAAGTAAATCAGATTTCTTAACGAATCAATGTTATAAACTAAAACAGATTCTATAAAAAATCAGTGTTGAGAATCTACCCAAATTTCATTAAAAAATCGGTTATAAATAACACTAGATTTCAATTAAAAAAATCAATGTTGTGGATTTACCCAAATTTCATTAAAATATAAGAGTTATAAATGACACTAGATTTCATTTGAAAAATCAGTTTTATTATGTGAACCAGTTTTCATAAAATGTATATTTCATAAATTGGCACCAGCCTCCATATTTTTATATTCAATCCTTTTGAAGTGCATTATAATTTTTAACTTTACACGGTTTATTTTTATCGAATATTATTTTTACTGTTGTTTCACCAACAATTGTATTGTTTCACCATATTGATATTATTGTCTCACCAACAAGTTTCCGTGGAGCCATAATTACGGCTGATAAGTGGCTCCTTATCGTTTGACTTCGGCATTACGAGACAGTTTAATTAGACTTTGTAGGATTTTGAGTGATGAATTTAAAACGTAGACGAGTAAAAAATTATCCAAACAAACGAGCCAGGAATTAATAAAAATTTGATCATTTCAATAATGATTTAACATTTTTCTTATCGGAACAGTGATGATAAAATTTTTCACGTGTTAACGGTGCAAATGCCTGTGATATTGTGTTTTTTAAATTCACTGTGTCATGTCGATCGAACTTGAACTCTGATCTCACTTTCTCTAACAAGCAAATAATTAATGATGTATTAGATTGAGAGTCGAACACTCCTAACGATATTTCTCTTGCAACTCGAATCTCAGCGGAACTTGACTCCTGACAAAGACTGATTAATCGGTTTTGTCGTGGACTCACGATATCCGGTTAACAGTCTCTGATATAGACGATAGACTGCTTATCACTACGACTCTCGTGACTTTGCTAGTTAATTTTTTTGTTCGGGATTAGGGCGATAGAAGCTACACGTATCAGACTGGTGCACGTTTCACTACACAAACCGGAATTTCGGTTGGGGGGAACGACGCGAAGATAAGATGTACAAATAGATGTACTTACCAGATGCTTCTACTCATTGAATACAAATACCGGAATATTTTGATAGTATGATTACAGATATTCGAAAATAATATATTTTTAAAATAGAATACATCTTTTTGACATAAAAAAGATATAAAAAGCAAATATTATAATCATTTTTCGGTCTGATTTCATTTAAATATATTTACTGTTTGTATGATAATATTTCTAGTGAGCAGCAGTCAATTCTATAACTTTTGGATGAATTCTCTCCATGGCTCCAAAGTTTTTTAACCACACTGCCAATTTTTCAAAAACATTAAACACATCTTTGTAAATTATATAAAAGCGGCAAATAAAAAGTGTCTAAAAGAGTGAACACATATGTATTTTTTTAAGTAGCTGATCTCATAGAAAATGTCTGGTAAATTGTCAGAATGGGGCAAATTGTTTGAATCGATTTTGCCATTTGTGCCATTGTGAAAGTATCTTTCGAATTAATAAGAGATACCATGAATATCATTTCGTATATTGCAGTGAGAGTTTTTAAAATAAATAACGTTACAAATAAAATGGAAAATAGTTCTCAAAAATTGAATGAACAAACTAAAAAATTAAAAATATAGAACAAATGGATATAGTTTAAAAAAATTTGAATACATATAGAGATGAATATATATACATATATATATATATATATATATATATATTAAGGTGTGCCAAAGAAAGCGATATTTTTTTCCTTGCTCTCCGCCCAAAAAATCGTAGAATACGTCTTAGTAATGATCCTGTGAAAAGCGAAGCTCATAATTTTAATTCTTAGAGGTCCATCATCGCGTTTGAATTTTTCCCATTTTAATAACACAGGAAAGTGATTTTTTTCCATTCTTTCTCCCTGCAACCTAAGAAGAAATTTTTGTTCACAAAATCAATGACTACATCTTATGAATCATTAAATTTCGAACAAAAAATCTCGTTAAATCAAATTTCTATCTTCAAAACTTGATTTATTACAGAGCCTTGAAATATTTAGGATAATATTTCCTTCATTTCGACGTTACTTTGTTTATGCAGACAGTGCGATAGTCGTGAGGAAATAAACATTCAACTGGCAATATTCTTGCAAGTCAAAATTGCGGTGTAAAATTCACATGTGGTTGTTGTATGCTAAAATCTTTGCGGCGACAATGACGAGTTTCGTTGTAAGTACAGTGGAAGCACGAGTTTCTGTGAGCACACGTGCGCGTTCAATAAAGCGTCATCGATAACGACTATCAATCGTAACCACGAGCTATTTTGCTTTTTCTGCGTTTGTTATGTTTGTTATAAGCTTCGAAACCGGACTACGCTATGATATAAGGTAATATGACGATGTTGTAGTAAAACAACGTAGCTGACGAATATTTTATTCGTGACTATTCGACGGGTTTGTTTGATGTTTTTTTAATCGCACTTCCTCCTCCGGTTGACGCGGATGCCGGAGTCGAATTGCTAGAGCAGGTGCGCCCGTATTATCTGTACCAAGCTCGTGCTTTGATTACAGAATTTGCAACCTATTGATTTTGTAGGCTTGGTTGTGTTTTAATTTTACGATGGCCTAATTAATACGATTAATGAGGGCTTTAATACTATATCAAAGATAATGATGTATGGCTTTTTTTTCCTTATTTCATTCAAATACAGAAGGCGGATGTACGTATAAATACATCCGGGTGACGTAGCAATCTCCGGGAAATTATTATTTATAGACCCTTTTATAATGTTACAAGAGCATTTTTATAAAGTAGAAATATGATTTTTGTGAAATCGAATGTGAATTTTTGTAATATCAAATATAAAATGTGAAATAATAAATAATAACGTGACTTTTTTTTAAATTAAGATGCTACATTATTAACTCAATTTCCATTATTTTGTTTGTGAATCAAAGAAGTTTGAACATTTTTGTAATGAATGTAAGAGAATACCATAAAAAAATTATATTACAAAAAGATGAAAACGTCGAAAACATTTCTCAAAATGAAGATACAACATTTTCAAGCCTAGAAGTTTACGGAATTTTTGTAATAAATGTAAAAAAAAATTCCTGTGGCCATTTGTGAAGGAAAAATATTTTCTTAAGTTGCACAAGTGCAGCTGCTTCTTTGTCCAAGGCAGCCCGTGCTTCAATATTTAAGAAAGCTGTTGATTTTGTAAGCTTGGGTATGATTAAGTTTTACGATTTTACGGATTTATAATCTCTGATTAATTAAGACATTAATTCTACATTAATGATATATAAGGCATTGGATTTAGTCAGGCGAAAAAAAATCCAAAAAGATACACCAAATTTGAATTTAACAAGAAATTCTGGAGAAATATGCCATGTGTTTTATTTTTCATTTAACGTATAATATCTCAAGAAGTATTAAGCATGTCGACATCTCTAAAAAACTAAAATGAGCGTTTTGTCATGGCCTACAAGAAAAAAATCAGAATTAATTTTTCCATTTCAGGCATTATTTACGGCAAAATTTTATGGCGAATTTCTGTTGAAGCATTTCCTTCACATTGTTGTTTCTTTCCTCGTTATAAAAAATCCTCTATCGAATGTAAGTTCGGCTTTGCCGAATTATGGTCCCTTACATAAAATTACAAGAAAAATTGTATGAATAACGAATATAATTTTTGTAAAATTGAAAATGAATTTTTTGTGTCGTTCTCTTTAGGAGCAGATTGTCTAAAATTAAAAACAATAATTTAACACATTTTTTTTTGTGTAAAATCAAGTAGTACAAGTTTTGGTTGACACATTAACAACAAAAATTCCGTAAATGCTAATGGACGAGACTTTTTTTTTTACGTTGAGCAGGTGTTCTTATATTATCTATACCAAGCTCATGCTTCGATTACAGAAATAAAAAACTATTGATTTTGTGGGCTTGGGTGATAAAGTTTTACGATTATCTCATTTGTATGATTATCAATGAAGACATTAATTGATGATCTATATTGATGATCTATTGCACATTTCACCTATTTGAATACAAAAGACGGATGTTCATAAAAATACATCCGGTTGATGCAGAGATGTGTGGATAATTCGGGTCACTTTCATATAATTACAAGAGAATTTTCATAAATGAAAAATATAATTTTAGTATCATTGAATATAACATTATTTTCTTAAGTTTTATGTAAAAAATAAATTTAGTTTCATTTGAATACAGAAGGCGAAACAAATCCGAGTGATGCAGAGAGATCTCTGTGTAATTCAAGTCACTTTTTAGATCAACTTATAGTTTTACGAAAATTACATTTTGAATTAATATAAATTCTCTTATAATTATATGAAAGTGACCCCAATTACCCAGAGATGTAGTTCACATTAGTAAAGTTTTTATTTATTTAAAGAACCAGAAATACTTTTTAAAATTACGATGTAACATTTTTACCATATATAATTTTTTCCTTTGTTTTTTTTTATAAATCCAAGAATTTTCAGAATTATCTTTGTGACTTTAACAAAAATTTTTGCGAAAGTTTGTGGACAGAATATGTTTTTTGTAAGTACAAAACCTGCAATTTAGTGTTTACAGCAGTGGGTGGAAAAACGACCTGTTGAAGTAGTACATATTTAACCTTCAGCTTAGTTGACTCGTATTTCCCCTGCCATTTTATGGCGTTTAATATCGTGGGCGATTGCTTGACGCATTTTCGAGATTGCGTTCGAGCCCAACTCCCAGAACTCCCACGTCTCTTCCCTTCAGCGCGATCATTATTACAGCCCCTTTATTTCTTATTCAGGTGAAACGTGATGATATTAAATTCCCATGTGGACCAGACGTTCGCAATCGCATTTTCTTTTTTCTCTGGTGAGCCGCCCATGCGTCACGGTCAAAGTCGGCCCGATTTTTTTTTTAAATGACTTATCTACTAGCAATAATGATATATATATGGGACATTCCACGTCAAATCAGCAAGCCATGACTCTCACCCTCATCGATTTTGTTCATTTTTTAATATGATGTTATTACAGACCGATAAAGGCCTCGGAATTTTTTTCAGATTTTTTTACCACCAGTAACGTTTTTAAATCTTCGATAAAACCAATTTCGAAGACGCCGTTTTGTAAAATCTGAAAAATTTCACACTGATTCTATGATTTAAAATATGATTTTTAAGCGCCATACGATAATGTGATCTCAATATTTACTATTTTTTCCACATTTTTCTTTTTTTTTTTTTCATGTCGCAATTCGATTTTTAATTCTTTAAATCAGGAAAACTTTTGTAAATATTAATGGATCTCAATTTCTCGGAAGATGTCAGAATTACCAGAATCCTCGAAAACAATTTTTTTTTTTTTAACGATATCAATTGTTTTCGGGCATTCTGGTAATTCACCATTTTCAAAGAAATTGAGATCCATTGATATTTAAGAAAGTTATCCCGATTTAAAGAATTAAAAATCAAATTGCGCAATGAAAAAAAAAAAGTGTGGAAAAAATAGTCAATATCGAGATCACATTATCGCATGGCGCTCAAAGATCATATTTATAATCATAGAATCAGTGTGAGTTTTTCCAGATTTAAAAAAGTCGCGTTTTTGAAATTGGGTTTTTTTTTAGGATTTATAAATGTTGCTGGTGGTACAAAAATCTGAAAAAATTTGCAAGGCCTTTATGAGTTGGTAATAACATCATATTAAAAAATTAACAAAATCGCTGAGGGATAGGGTCATGGTCTGCTGATTTGACGTAGAATGTCCCATATATATATATATATATATATATATATATATATATATATATATCGTATGTTCTTTTTCTGCAAGCATTGAACTTCAGTTGTCTTACGAAAACACGAATGGGAATATAACGAATGGCAAAGGCCATCCATTATATTGTATATATGAATACTGAATACCTTTGTGTGGACCTAATATTCTTTATTGGTATTTCAGTGATAATATTCAGTTCGTAGCTTTAACAATCGATCACGCAAACGCCTGTAATTTCATATTAAGATAAATATGCTATTTAATAGAAAATATTTGTTTAAAATGTCAACGACAATGAATGCTTATAGAAATTATTGCCTATAACAATTGCAATCGTACATATGGCAGAATTTAGTGAGAATCTAAGAAAAGTTTCGAATTGCACGTGAAAAAAAAACAGACTTTTTTTTAAAGGAACGCGTGACTAAATTTACTCAGAAAATGTGTAAACACGTGTAGTCCTACAATTGTAGAACGATTTTTATCATTTTCTGAGTAATTTGTCATTTTTCGAGTAATTCTCCTACAATTCTAATTCTTTTGTAGTATTAGATTAGATTGAACAATTGAACTCATTTAGAAATTGGATACAAATGTTCTCAATTTTGGACACGCAATTAAGGTTCTGATATTTTATAAAGTTTAATACAGTCAGACCCTAAGTAAGTCAAATTTCTTAACGTGTATGCATAAACATATGGGACATAAATTCCTGGCATTTTTCCAAAAAAATTGTCGAGAGAATCGAAATATACTTCATTTTTAAGGGAAATTCGATACAATTTTTAAGTAAATAAAAATAAAAATAAGTTAATAATAATAAGTCGATTCGAAATCCCAAGCGATTTGTTCCCTTAAAAATGTTTAAAATATATACACAAGCATTCTAACCCGAATGAAAAATTAGTATGGCAAAAAAAATTGATTCACATATACATCGAATTAAATATTCAAATCTGGAGATTTTTCTACATAATCAAAATAGCTCTACGAGCAATTAATTACGTAAAATTCTTTACAAATTCTTTTTTTTTTTTCACAGTTAAGAAAACGTTGTTTTCGCTTAAAAACGTTAGACCGGCTTAATCGAAAATGTTGATTTAATTCCTATGAGTTAGATCACGTCTATCCTCCTATTTATCAATTGAAAGTCGTCACACATTCCGAACTCGACGCATACGCTTTCTTCTTGAATCCGTCTAACAAAAGAGCACGTGTCTCGAAACCACAACCCGGATATTTTGCGGGTCGTTTTGGTTCGCTTCATACACAATAAAAACTCAAGGTAAGCGATTTCTTACCTATTTTCTTATCACTTGCACATAGATTAAGCCACTCGCTTTGAACATGGTTCAATACACATGTGTAATGAAAATAATTCAATTTTTAAAAAAGTATTGACAGCTACTGACCCAAGCAAACGCATATCTTCCGGTGACGACGAATATCTACTGCCTCGTCCCGATGATTCACTATTTTTTTGCAATCCTATTCTCGAAAAATTGTCGTACATCTGTCGCACTTTGTGCACCGGTGCACCCGCAAATTTCGACATTTTATTATTATTTCAGTCAATTATTTGTGAAAATAAAAATCAACAACACTTTGCTCTGCACTAACACAATTTATTTCACAATTTTATTTTCAATAAGCAACACAATTCACGAACATAATTCACAGAAAAACATTTACGATTGTCACACGAAATCCAATGTTTTGTTCGAAGAAATAAACATCTGGAATGCGGGGAATATTTTACACAACATTGCTCACTATTTAAAGAAAAATAAACGAAGCCTCAATTTTCATTTAAATGTATTGTCTGTATTGTATGTTTCGAATTGTATATTTTTATTTTTTAACTTTTATACCACAGCCGAAATTATTATTTTTTGTCTTTACATCAAGCCTTACATTTTTATTTAATCTGCACATCACATATTTAATTTGAAGAATTTTTTAAATTAAGTTTATAATTTTATTCATTTTTATTTGGAAATCAACTGCTTTATTTTTATTTTTATGGCTTTTGTGCGAAGCCTGGGGATTTTTTTGAATACGTAAAGGCTTCAATTTGGAGTTAAATTCATAACTAATTATTTTATTAGAGAGGTTTCATAGCGGATTAGGAACTGACGGCTTCCGCGTTCTAGACGCGAATGAGATTGAAGGCTGTTGGCGTGCGACGTCCTCCGGGAGTCAGAATTGTGAGCAGGTCGACGAGAGAAAGGAGCGCGTGCTCCAATTCGCAACGAAACTACTCTCACATTCGCGGCGGCGAGACGCGAACACTTTAGCCGTGTGCACAACACGAGACACTGCCGTTTGCCAGTAAAATAACGAGATAGTAAAGGGTACCACACAATATAAATATATACATTCCCCTCCAGAAGACTCGAATGTAATAATGTACTCTACGCGAATCGAACATGCGAATTCTCACGATTGTGTGTCTCAAGAAGTGTAGTTGTGTGATAGGCTTAAATGCTCGTGCACAGACTAATATGAAGTATACAGGTGACTTCAAAAGTCTTTATAGGGAGAAACTTATAAAAAATTACAAATATGTTATGTATCAACAAATTTACATTCTTACGATTGTGTGTCTTATGTAAAGTGCCGTTGTTTTGTGTGATAGGCTGAAGTTAAGGATGTATGATACGTACAGTCCCGCCAAAAGTGAGTTTCAGAGACAATTTCGATCGCTTCCCGATGGGATAAAAATCGGAAAAAAATAATGCGTATAAAACGTGCTGAAAAGATTGATTTCGCATAAGAATAATCCCAAAATATTATTAACAAATTGGTGAAAAAAACATTTGTTCAACAAACAATCAGTCAACCTAACTGTCTTTCTAATGAAAATGATATGTTAATTTATTCAAATAAATTTTTGTGCATTCTTATGCATTCAAATGCATACGAATTTTTTCGGATTTTTTTCTTTATTTTTTTTATTTTCCAAAAATGTGCGCGAAATAACGAATTTTGGATATGTGTTCGGCATAAAACCATCTATTACACTCAAGATTTTTTTTGCAAAACGTATATCCAAAATGTGTTATATTCTGCGCATTTTTCAAAATAAAAAGAATCAAAATCAAAATAAAGAAAAATATCTTTAAAAAATTCGTATCCATTCAAATAAATTAACATATCATTTTCATTAGAAAAAAAGTTAGGTTGACTGATTGTTTGTTGAACAATTGTTTTTTTCACCAATTCGTTAATAACATTTTGGGATTATTATTATGCGAAATTAATCTTTTCAGCACGTTTTATATGCATTATTTTTTTCCGATTTTTATCTCATCGGGAAGTGATCGAAATTGTCTCTGAAACTCACTTTTGGCGGGACTGTACGTATCATACATCCTTAATATTCGGGCACATCCTAATATCAAGTAGACAGCTAAGTGTTCGAAAGTTTTTGTGGGAGAAAAAGAGAAAAAAAAATTATAAACATGAATTGTATGAATAATTTTACATTCACACGATAGTGTTTCTTATAAAGGGTCGTTGTGTGATAAGGTTGGTTAAAAATTCTCGTGCAATACGAATATATAGTATACAAGTGAGTGCTAAAGTGTTTGTGGGAAGAGAATTCAAAAAAATGTACATAAATGCGTTGTGCATTTAGCGAAAAAAAGATAATAACACCGTTAACTTAAACTACTTTATAGCACACACTAAAAAAATTATTTCGATTCATCGGTTTTTTTATGTCTAATTTTTTGCAGACTTTTGACATTCGATCAAGGAACGTTTCAAATATTTACTTCTTTGACGTTTTGCTTTGGTTATGAATATGAAAGCATTTTTACGAAGAAATGTATGTACCACAATGGAAATAAAACAAAAAAATCATAAAGAATGTATCTTTTGTTACGGTAAAATAAATAGATAATTCATATTTGGTCGGACAAAATACATCGGTATGAAGTTTTTTAAAAAGTCAACATTATTTCATATATCTAATCGTCGTTCTAAGCAATCTGTACCTTTTTGTACTTACAGGGTATCGCACCTTATTTACAATATATTATTATTATTATTATTATTATTATTATTATTATTATTATTATTATTATATTCGGCCAAAATTGCGAGGTTTTGCGAGAATTAGTCTGACATTCAAATAATAATTGATCGAACTTTAATACACTAGAGCATATTAAAGCACATTGAGTTTCGATTTTATTACAATTTTTTTTAAGTTGAAGCAACGAAGCTTAAAAAATGTTATATACCGTCGATCAACGGGAAATTTCTAATGAGATAAAACTTCAATAAGGACTTAATGTCGAAAAACCCGCAAAGTCTGAAAGGCTGTGTACCTATATGAGAGCGCTACAGCGTAAAATACTTTTAGGGACAGTGTAAGGCCTATTTTAATTAAATAAAATGTGAAAAAAATTAACAAATTCTCAACAACAAAAAAAACAAGTATAAATTTACATTCTATATTTTTTTAATTATAGAAATGCCAAACAAAAAATTTCGTAAAATGACATAACGTTGGAATTCTTTAACGTTTATCATTCGCCTTTCATTTTATTTATAATTTTTTTTTCTAACGTAATTTTAACTAATTCTAGTTAAATATCGTTTTTTTATTTTGAATGAACCTGTAATGTTGGATGCCATTGCGCATAACCTGCCACAGTATGGGAGGAAGTTGCATTTGATTGACATAGCAGCTTGAGCATTAATAATTCCGATAGAGCGATAATGGCAATTAACAACAGAAACAACCGCACTTACGTGAATTCAATCTACGAATAAAAAGCAGACTCAGCGAAATGAAAGTCTGTGTAAAGAGAAACAAGGAATTTTTTCAACAAATTTTACAGACTTGTAATAAATTGAGTCGGTTAAACGCAATAACTACAACCGCGTATATCAAGTCTCTGAAATGCCATCATCAGATAATCGTTTCGCGTAAATTCCCATTGATCATTTTTCCGATAATCGTAGAACAGCTGCTATTCCCAACACATACACACACACACACACACAATATACCGCGTGACGTCGAGGAGTAGTATGCACGATAAAACTGTGTTTGTTGTTTTAAGCATGATTGCAACTCGGGTCTGATAACTTTACTGCACTTGGATTTTTATCATAGATTGTGAAAATAATTTGCCCGAAATTAATTTAAGCAGGAGTGGAAATTTCTATGCATAAACTGGTACATCATGTATTAAGTGTATATATAAGTGTACCTACAAATTATTATTATAAAAACATAATAAAATTATTATGAACACGGTTCAGAATTGATGATGATTAATATAAAAATAAAAATGAAATTTCAATCCAAAAAATATCTGATCAATTTCATTGATTACCTTAATTTTTATTTGTTGTTTATTATGCATCACTGCAGAGAAACCGTTACTATAATGTAGTAAAATTACGAAAATGTTTTTAAAGATCGAGAGAAGAGATTTGGATAAAGTATTCAGCTTTACTAATCAAGCTCAAATTTGGGACAGTATTAAAAGCAGTATTGAAGCAGCATAGTTCCTTACTATGTATAAATTAACGAAAAAATTGAACCATTTTTCAGATTCAATAAGGTTTTGAAATTTAAAAAAGTCTGTATGTTTTCTAGCTGCCGCAATTTTTTAACTGTTCAGCTTAACAGTTCTTAACAATTAAATTAGTGAAAATGGGCAGTCAGTACTGAATTCCAGTTAAATCGATACAGCGCTTTAGATTTTATAGAATTTTGAATTTTCGAAAAAATTATGTTTTCGTTACAATTCAAGTCAACATCAACCAACTCTGCTGAAATCTTCTACGAGGACGAGTTAATATCCAGCTGGAGTAGATACTGAATTTGGTGAAGATCGGTAAAAAAAAATGCGGATTTCATAGGATTTTAAACTTACGAAAAATTAGCGTTGTCGCTATAATTCAAGACAAGATCCACCAATTCAATTCGAATTTTATACAAGGATGAACTATTTTAGATCCACTCGGAAGAGTAGATCTAAATATACAGTATCAATAGATTTTGAATTTGCTGAAGAATGAAAACAAATTGTATTTGTATTTGAAAAATAAGGATACCTGAAAAATCAAAATCTTGCCCTTAGCAATAATTAGATCTATGGCGCAGATCTCTCAGCGCATAAACATATGTATAGAATTAATGGTAACAACTGTGTCTTTAAGTTTCAGCCCGATGAATTGTGTAAAGTTGGTAACTGCCGCTTTAACGATACCATTACTCATTTTCTGTTTGCCTGTCCTAGATACAAAACTTATCGAAGTAAGTAAGGAAGTAATACTTATCGAAGTAAAAAATACTTCCCGTCAAATGTTGTTCCTATTACACTTCTTGTCAATTTTGAGTCTGCTGCTACCAGAGCAGTGTATTATTTCTTTACAAATAGCCTCAAGCTTCGCGCATTTCTGTTCAACGAGTGGAAAAATTGTCTCTCTGTGTATTGTATTTTTTTCTTTCTCATATACCGATAAACCGTAGTTTCATATTTTATATATGTGCAATAAAGAATTCTTCTGCTTCTTCTTCTTCAAATTTGATCAAAACCAGTTCAGCTGTTTTGAATTTGTGCGATTTTCAATTATTTACAAAATCTCGTTCGCGCGTTTGCTTATAAAAAAAATCGAAATACCAGGCAACAATCCAGTCTACATATGGACTAACATGAAAAATAGTTTAGCTACAAATTTGACGGAAAACGATCGAGCCGGTCGAATTTTATGATACTTTGAATTTTTAGAAAAACGTCTTTCAACCTTAAACAAGTTTTCAAAGTTGAACCTTGCAAATTGCTCCCTGATTATTTTTTATTTAAATAAGACTTCCTTTCTGAAAAAGCGAAAATCGATCGACATACTTTCTCATGAGAGTAGTTTTGTAAAAAGCAAAAAAATGATGAGGAGGCAATTTGCAAGGTTCTACTTTGCAAGCTTATTTTCTTTAGGTGAATGGGCAATTATAAACAAAAGATCCCACTAACCAGAAACATTGTTATTAAATAAATTTTACGGGTAATTCGAAGGTATATTTTTTTTACAATTTATCGCCAAGTTTTTTTAACGAATTGCGCCACTTTACGCTCTCATTCACCGTCTACAGTTCACCGATCACTTCAGCTTTTTATTCAATGGCGACTTGACTAGTACGCACCAGATATACCGCGACCTGTGCGCTCGTGTTCTTTCAGCGGATGTTCAATATTCAAAGCAAACCGAGGACTGCGAGACCGGCGACTCGGCAAAGTGTGGTCAATGCCTATTCCGGAAGTACCGAAGACTCTGGAACGTAAACGCTATTGTCTACATTAATTATACCTCCAATAAAAATAATCTCGGACACGTTCAAATTTTTCGCTCTCTATGCAAATTATGCTAAGACGCCTGTCGAATTTTAAGTTGTCTGTAACGATTCTATCGAATTAACTCAGAGAGATGCATTGAATGAGACCACCTACATAATCTTGGGCTTCTACCAATAGCGTGTAATTCAATTTCAAGCAATTCTAGAGGGTCAGACGTTTGAAGCCTCGTTTCGTATCATACAATTCATTGTTGGACCAGTTGACAAATTATGTTGAATTGGATTCATAACGAATTTATTTATAATTTTTATTGTATGCTACAGGGTTTGAATAAAGGACTTCACATCTAGGAAACTTATTTTCATAGATTTAGAAAAAAAACTTTCCAGTCCTCGTTCAACGAATTTATTTAGGATTATTGTATGCAATGAGGTTTTTAATAAATTACTTCAGATATAGAAAACTTATTTTTCCAGATCTGAAAACAAAGTTTAAAGACATCGTTTGGTTCAGATTATATAATTCATTGCTGGATCAATTGACAAATAATGTTGCAGTTAAAATTCATAACAAGTTCATTATCACATAATATTCTAAGTGGAATATCTATTGTACGCTGCGAAAAATTCAATCAATGACTTTAGATAAAAAAAATTATTCTGGATATGGTTTAAGATACGTTTAAAAACAATGCAACGCCATTTATTGTAAAGGCACTGTAAATGTGATAACAACTAGAAGCGAAGTTTGGTGAAGTGAATCTTTTCAATTCTGGGAATTAAAGATGGGAATTACTATCTTCATATTTTAGTAATAAATATATAAGACGAAAATAAATATTTCCAGGGAAAGAAAAGAAGCAGGAAAGTGAAAAGTTGTAGGCATTACATTTTGGTCAACCATGTAAATTCTCTTCGGCATTCATTTATAACCTGCGATAAAATGTTAATTGTTCTTTGAAATCTCCCAGCTTTTATCTTCGTTCGAAATTAAATAAATTGATTCTTCAGATGGATGCAAATAGAAAATTTAAAAATTGCCTTGGTCTAAATCTAATCAGAAATACGGTTGGCATATAGTTTGTAGCTTATAAAAATAAGATTTATCACGAATTAAAATACTTTCCAAAAATTTGACTTAAAATTTATGCGATATTTTGATTCATATTTGTGTACCGGTTTACATTGCACATTGCTTTATTCAGATTTATACAAACATTCAAAAAATGATAACTTATAAACGTAAATAAAAATATCCCAAAAAGTATTTAGTTGATCTACTCACAAATTTTTTTTTACAGAACTGTCTAACTTTAAAAGAAGGACTATACTTAAATATATCTTGAAAGTTTGAATGGGCATGAATGTTGCATTCAAGTGCCGTTCTACTCAGTTTCAATAAATTTAGAAACAAAATTGCTCTGAATTTGAAATTCACATATTTATACGAACACAAACAACATGAATAAAGTCTATAATGTGCATGTATCATGTGCATTTTTAATGACGAGATTACTCTGTTTTTTATCCACGGACAACCATTAAAATTGGTTTAATGTTTTTTTTATACGTTCAGTAAATCGACGCGTGTTCTAGTCAATACTTAGTTGTGTCTATGGGCAATTGAGCTTTGAATATTTTGTCATTTTCCTCAAACTAGTGCGAATCCGGAATTGTCTCTTTACGTTAATGTGAGAACAACAATTTTATGCAAAAATTGAGCAGAGGTTCCGCATCGTTGATAGAAACGTAATTACGCTTTATTTTTTATATTTTTTCCAACGCTCCAGAGAAGATTTTGTCGCAGTCAATTACATGGACTTATTGATGAAAATATCTAACTAAAAATATGAAACAAAATTTAGGTTACCAGGTCAATTTTCCAATACATTTTAGCAATAAGTAAATGAGGATGAATTTGATCAAATTGGAAACGAGGATAAATTTGAATAATTTTGCGGGGAATCCTTGCAATCGTTGCGTCTGATAACAGTCAATTTTTTATCGAAATTACGCCAGAAGATAAGACTGATCGTACTTTGATAATAAACGCGCGATAATTAACGAGGGTGAATGACGTATTATTAATGGAAGCAACAAGTATACACGACGTCATCAATTCTATTGTAAAGATCCATGCACCGAAAAAAGCATTTCTCTGTTCGTCGATTTTCTGTAATTCTGCACTGAGAAAAAAAATCGTTAAAATCAACAAAACGTGCGTTTGCACGCAGCGAAAAGCATATTTTGTCGATTGGACAAAATATTTGGCAATGTTGATCGATACATCTATCAATAATATCACCAGCCGCTTCGATCAATTGAATATTTCTTTCGATCAAACAAATATTTATCTCGCCGCCCGCAAGCGCACGTTTTGTTGGTTCGAACAATTTTTTTTCTCAGTGTGATGTTCTCAAATATTTATAAAAAATAAAGGTGGCCTTAATTTAGGAATTATACAACGGTTGCTTTCAATTTGGTAAGTAGATATAATTACTTTTCCCTAATTCCGACCCAATTCATTCATATTCCTAAAAACTATTATAATTTCAATTAAAATTTCCGAAAAATCATCGGAATAAAGTTCGAACGCTAATCAGACACTTCATAATATTTTTTTTTAAATATGCTCTAACATTTCCTTCACTGCAGTAGAAAAATATCAAAAACATCGCACGAAGCAAATAATTTTTCAAAAACCCATTGTTTAATTATTATGACTCGCATAAATTATACAAACCACTAAATACTTTCAATAAAATACAAAACGTAACTCACCCATAATTCAGTAAATTTTTGAGCGGTTTGTAACGCCAATGCCATCGAAAGTTCCTCATATTGACATTTAATATGCTAAAATATAGTATTCTCAACAAGCACCACTTCACTTCGGTGACACAGAGACCAAAAAAAAAGTTATAAACGATCCGAGGACTTGTTCGTTAAGCGTGAAATGTAACCGGTCATAATTTGTCACAACGAGATACTGAAATTGCAGTGAATTGTTGCTATTGTGAAACACGACAAACAGACTCGGCCTCTCTATGCCCGCTAATCTGTGACACTCTTAATGCCTTCACTCTCGATTCACTTCACCTTGAATACGTTTTCGCGAAGAATGATGACTGCACGATGTACGGACTGCACTTATCGAAGCTGATCTTTGAAGCGCGACTCAGTCATCTATCAGACGGCGATTAATGTTTATTGAATCGAGAGCATTTATTAAAAGCTTTTTGTGATTATATATTGGCCCCAATAATTTTTTAAAAGGGTTTCGCAGAAACGGGAACGCTAAGTTACTCAATTTTTTCAAGGAAGTCCTAAAAACGCGCCAAGCTCACTTAAAAGCGACCACGAAAGTGGAGGACTCTTCACCAGCTCGATGCGCTTCGTGTTTTCACGTCTAGTACTCGTTCCGCGATCGACGATAAGCAGCTGTCGCGAAGCCCATCGTACATACGGTAATCATCGCGAATGATAATAACGCTTATTCGCATTCGAATCTCCATTATCTTTTTCCGTGTAGTTTTCGGCATTACTTTTAAGGACTTAATCCCAAAATCAGGGACTAAATGAAACAGTTATAACATTTTATCTTGGCTTATTTATGACGTCTGGTGAAAAAAAAAAACCAGTTGTTATCTTGATCCATGTACTTTTTGGTGTAATAATATTTTATGTGGCTTCAAAGATAATTCTGAATTCAATTTGATGTTGGATCTGCAATTGGCATGTTTAAGCGATGTTCTGGATTTGCTAAACTCGAATGCTATGCTTTTTTTTTTGGGTTTTATTAACTGGTTAATAAAATTCATCTGTTTTTCATAATTGCTATTGGCTAGTTTTGGGGATTGTAAAGTTTTTGATACAAAAAGAAGCCTTTTTGTAAAATTTTATTCGCAATGTTCCTTGCAGATGATTTTTTGTTCTTTAAGTCCTTTCAAAATTTGTAAACACTAGATTTTGAGTTGTAAAATTATTGGTTGTAGGTTGCATCACGATTTTTATATCTGGAAGGTTTTAAATTCATTATAGAAATAAGATAACTTTTATATCATTATGCAACTCCTGAAAAATTCGTATCAAGGAAGATAATTGCTTTATCATTTACTATCATCACTTGAACTGTTATATCAGCCCAAAGATGCTGAATTATCAATCAAAAGTTGAAGCCCCAAAAACCATATTGAAAATTTTAAGAGTTCCCAATCAAAACAGATTTACTGTAAGCGAAAACATTTTAATCTGCAAATATTAAATATAGCACAACAAATGCTATAATTTCTAGATAAAGATGGAAATTTTCAATTAACTTCTTAATATTAATGTCTAATATAATTTTGTATTTTACTTCAGGGTTGTAATATAACAAGCAAGATAACAATTTATAGTAGTAATGTTTTTATTGCTTCACGCTTTACAATTGTTAGTTTGTGCGCGCGCGCGCGCGTGTGTGTGTGTGTGTGTGTTGTGTGTGTGTTTATGTTTGTTTATGTTTGCTTGTATATGTGTGAGTGAAGGGCCGTCGACCAGATTCCTTCAGCCCGTGTTTTCTGTTCCATGTGAGGGGGTTTTTTTTTTCTTATTTAGCTACTTATTTAATATTTCTTTATAATGTATAGATGTGATTGGTTGATATTATGGATTGTTTGAGTTTCTTGTTTAATTTATGGGTTATTGTTGGTCCTGTTGTTTTTTAATGTACGGAGTTCCTCTAGTAGGGTTTTGTGTGGATGTTTGTAGTTTGTCCTTCTTCCTGCTACTCTTTGTAAACTGAGTTCGTTGATGATGTCCACGTTGTTTTGTGCGAAGTCTGTTGTGAGTTTTCAGAGTCTTGTTTGAAGTTTCGGGATTTTTGTAGTTTCGTATAGGACATTATTTTGCGGGTTGTGTAAGGGGTTGTTCGGATGCCGGATTTTTGTTATTTTTCTCAATGCTGTGCGTCTATTTCTCTATTATTATATATATAATCTATTTATAGATTTTTTACTGTTCCTTGTTTAGCGTTGATGAAGAGAGGGTGGCCGTATTCTAGTATTGGACGAATGATCATTTTGTATATTTTTGTTTGAGTATTTAGTGAGATGCTGAGATTCTTGTATGTTAGACTGGTGAATTGTTTGGTTCTTGTTGTTGCTTTCTTTTTCATAACAATTTATAATAAAACATTTTTTTATCTCTACACATCGCAAATAAAAATAAACTCACCCTTTTTTAGGAGAATGACTTCCAGCTTTCTGTATTTGTGCGACATCTTTCTCAACTGTAAAAATGATAAAACGATGAAAAAAAAATACACTCTAATTCATTTTATTTCTTCAATCTATTTTTTATTATTATTATGATTTGGATGAAATAATCAAATTTAGAGAAACTACATTTCATTAAAATGCAATCAAATCCTCTGCCAAAAGAGGCATTCGTCTTATTTCGTATAAAAGATATATATGAAAGTTCATCTCAATTTAAAATGCAGCATAACATATATTTATGTAATAATTTTACATATAATTTATATGAATAATACAAAACTCTGTTATTGCGATAAACCAACCAATAACAAAGTACAGAGTTCACACTATCCACAGAGTGAATCATCTGAGTGAAATTATGATCAAGCACAAAGGAACTTCTACTTATAAACAGTGAATGATTTCTTATGAATGTACCAACCGGAATATAGAAGCGGTTCCCTGATATTCTTGTCTTTCGTTATGGCAGCATCGTTGTCGTTCCATACATCCATTGTCACCTTAACCAGATAAATGATAAAGCTTGTAATCATCAGAGATGCTTCATTACTCTCAAAATAAGTACATAAACACACCACACAAAAAAACAGCTAAATGATCAGCTCGCAAAAAAGCGTGGTTATTTTATTTTCTAAATTATTGACCAGCTAAATTGACATTAACAAACTAGACCCTGATATAAACGAAATAATTAAAAAATAACTCTATTCAATGAACAATAACATTTTTTTTCCCTCAAAAGCAGAAATTCAACGAACTATATCCACTAAACCTCGATTATCTCATTTTCTCAATTTTGGACAAATTTTTACAAACTAAATCGACACTGGATGGAATAAAAATAACTGATTACTCTATCAAATGCACGATAACTTTCACTTGCTGTATTCAAAATAAAAAGAAACGTAACCTAACCTCAAACTTGTTTTTCACTTTTACTAACCAGAATTCTGATAATTGTGGGCTCTATTTCATGACTCAAAGTTCCGATTTTGTTGCAATGTGCAATTTTTAAATGTCGATCGGGAAAACAGAAAACAAGTCTTTAGAATGAGAGAGAAAATGGGTTTTTTTCTCAAATAGGCGGGACTCCATAAATATATTGTTTTCAAACCTACGTTTTGTATTCACAATATCGTCCATCAACACACCATTGTCTTCACAAACTCGAGTCACTCTCGTGGAACGGAAGCTACATTGAAAAAAAATGTATCAAACAACACTTTCTCCGATCTGATGGCCGATTTGTGATGAAGAACGCGCACGACACATCCCAGCAGCTACAGCAGCAGTGGGGATGACATTTTGTATGACTATCTTCTTCTATGTTTCTCCCGCCACCAGCTTTTACTCATCTCGAGATGAATCGTTGTCATCTTCAATTATAATCGAATTATAATTCTGTATTGAGATGATGTTCCTAAAATCGCAATGATTCGATACCTTCAAGAAACTCTAAACAGTGCTGCCCAAAATATATTCAAAATTCAAAGTACAAAATACTACAGGTATTTTTTCAAATACAAATGACTTGTAGTACTTGGACTCTTTGTTAATAAAAATACATTTGAAAGTACTTATTAAAATACCTTCTTAAGAACCGTATAAAATTCCATTCTAAAGTATTGCACATTACATTGGATGTGGTAGTAATTATTTAATTTTGTATAACGCACTTCATACATGTTTATTCGTTTGTTAATTAAAGTAACCTCAGGAAACAACCGTTTTAGAGACGTTTTTAAGACATTTTTTAGTTTACGCTATTCACTTCACTTGTTAGTTTCTGGATGAAAACTATATCGGCGCTATGCTCATAGCGTATGAAATTATGTTTGATGAATTTCAGCTTTAATTCAGCTGTTCCCAATTCATGGATGTTAAATTCATATTCGATACCATTCGGAGTAAATTAAAAATCATCGCTCAACCAATTTTTAACGCAATGACTTAAATATTGTAGAAGCTAGAGCGCGCACAGACATTGTTTAAAAAAATTAAAATCGTATAAAAGAGCTACATAAATTCTGCTCAAATTCAATACCGATTACCAGTCTACAATATTCCAACTTCCTACCAATTATTATCCGGATATCTAAATAATTGTGGGAACTAGAGTGTACAGACATTGATAAGAAATTTTTTGATATTTATGTCAGGTGATTATGCACATAGTACATCTAGACTTTTTTTTAAATGTTATTTTCCAATGCTTTTCGTTAGAACATTCGAAACACGTTTTCATAAGAATTACATAATATAAATTGGTGAAAACAAAGCTATCTGAGCAAGCAAAATTATGGAAATCAAGATTGCTACAGATGTTCCTCATAGTTGTATCACACCGTTCAAAAGCTTTAGTTTATGAATTTTTTATTTTCATTCTTTATTTGTTTATTTTTTATTTCGAACTTCTATCTGTTGTTTTTTCTTCTTCATAGAGGAAACTTTGATCGACAATGAACCACTTCGGTTACTGAATTAAATGATCACACACCGGAATAAATTTTACCAGCAAGCAAAGGTAATATTATATAAAATAGAGCAGAGCTAACATTGTTTAATTGTAGAAAATCGTCAAGACTTTAAAAATCTAGATACATTCCGTCGTCTGGTCTGAAAACTACAAGTGAGAAATGTTGTATTAAGTTTCCAATGTTCAAATGCCCTCCATCGGTCTGATAAAATTTAAAGCGCTAGTCCAGTGTATGTATTTCATAAGCATGAAAAACTGTCTGAATTTAGATGAATAATCTCAGCGAAAAGAAAAATGTTAAGCTTTAGAGGTGACTAAATATGTGATATATTATATCGGTACCAAATCGAAAAAAAATCCTCAATGCGCGATAGATAATATCATAGAGAACATGTGTCGTACTTTTTTTTTTAACCGGTTGAGTAGATCTTGAGATATCGTGTAAAAAAACAATAGTTTCGAGAAAAACGCGAAAGAAAAAACAGTACGGCATCGGCAACGCTCTGACTTGCGTTCACTTATAATTTATGTTTTTGGAAATATATCAAGTTTTGAAATGATTAAGCGTTGAAAATATTCTTAAAAGTATAAACAAATTATCTAGCAAAAACAAAAAATAATGATTTTAAAAACTTTTAAAGTGATGCAACCCCTTAAACGCTTTCTTTGATCAAATGGCCAATTTGCCATTTGAAAAACGCGTTCAGCACATCCAATCAATCACAACAGCAGTGAGAATAACATTTCGTATGACAATTTTCGTTTATGTTTTTCCTACCACCATTTTTTTCACTGTTAGAAAAGTTTGGAAGTTTTTATTTATAAACTCGTAATCGAAATTTAATAAATAATTGTGGTATAGAATTAATGTATTTTTCCAGTAAAATCAAAGCAAATTATTAAAATTTAATTACTTCTACTGTAAAATTGAAGTAAATTATTGAATACGCTGTATCATACATTAATTTTACATTACACTTGTATGTTGAATTTCATATACTAGTTTATGAATAAAAACTTCCAGTAAAAGTACAAAAAATTTCAAGTACATTTTTTTAGAGTGTTCATCTCAACATGAATTGTCATTATATCGAATTGTAATCAAGTGGAGAAAATAGTGCCGAAAAATATTTCAATCCAGCTGATCGTCAGCTGATGCAACGTTTCCACATCTAGTGATTCTATTATAGCATGAAAAAGTAAGTTAGAAGTCATAGAATGCAATTTATCGATTCGTTGTGAGATGTAATTCAAATGATTTCTACTCCAAATAAAGCACAAGCGTTATCGTAAAGTGACGAAATAATCTTTGCCGCTGAGTGCGAATATAACTTTTGACAGCGACTATACGTATAGTAGTGTGAGCAACGATTCCACGTCTACATGGCTGTTTATAAGTACAAAATTGACGAAAACGTGTGACGATTATTAAGTCGCAAAGATGTACAACTTGTGTTGCTTACCGTAAGTAAAATTTGTTGTGCATACGGAATTCCGGGTTTAACTTAAATCGGAATTTTGAGGTTATAATTAACAATTTGTTTTGCTGTTCTTAAGTCAACATTGTTTAAATTCAGTTTTTGGAATTACATGTGTTGTTACTTATTGAGTCCATAATTATAAAAATGCACATTTTTATCATCAGTATTATTTAATTTTGTTTTAGGATCTTAATCATAGGTGCAGTATAATTGTCTGCTGCTTGCTACCTGTAAAATTGTCCTGTTTATGTTATTTCTACTTGTGTTGATAATATAGTTTTCATATATTTTATAATATATATACATTTAAAATATATACTATACATGGCTTATATATTTACATATTTTTTATTTTATATAAATATATTTTATATTATACTTTTATTGCTTAACATAAGTAAAATTTTTGGTGCAGTTAGATTTCCACGTTCGATTTTAATTCAGGATTGTGAAGTTACATGTGTTGTTATTTCTTAGATCCATATTTATGAAAATTGTTTTTTTTTTTCAGGGGTATAATTATAGGCGCAGTAAAACTTCTGCTGCTGCTTGCGACATGTAAAATTGTTCTACTTACGTTACTTCTTCCTGTGTTGATAATATACTGGAGGCGAGTTTTCGCCAAGAAACGAGCTGCATTTACAAGAAGAGAAACTGTAGTTGGGATATTTCATCCATACTGCAATGCAGGCGGTGGTGGCGAGAGAGTTCTTTGGGAAGCCATTATTGCTTTACAAAAAGAGTAAGAGATGAAAACTTATTATTAATGTAAACGGCAATTATTATTCAAACTTTGGGTACACTCTGAATTTTTCAAGAGCATGGAAATAATTTAAATTTGTACTTCTTGTCCATTTTTTTTTGTATTGGTAAATGTTTGCAACTTTGGACTGAAAAGATATTGTACTATAAATTATATTTTTAACTCTGTGTTAACATTGGGTCTTCAATACCACAATGCAGAAACATCAACCCCAATTTTCTTGTTAATTTTAATTTATACTGATAATAATTCTGCAGATTTTGTTGAAACAAACTCTGGATTATGTTATATATAATATGAGAAGTATTTTTATTTTCAATTCAAATATTCTTCCACTCATGCCATTATTTTTTCAGTCTTTTGTATCTTCACTGAGTATTCAGAGATGCAAAGCGAATTCTTATCTGGATTCTATTTGCAGTAAATTTAATTTATATTCAAAGAAATATTGAACATTATGTTTTACGAACTTCTGGATAATGTAGAAGACACTATGACAAGTAATTATGATTTCTATTCAAATTTTCATGCCCAAAGCTAATGAAAAAACTGATAGAATATAATAAATGTGCAGATGAAGAATGGAAAAAGCAAGCGAGAATGCGGAGTTTTATCTTCCAATTTTGTAGGTACCCAAATGTACACATTGCTGTATACACTGGAGATCTTGAGGTGGATCCTGAACAGATTCTCAAGAGGGTCGAAAGGACTTTCAATTTGAAAATCGAGCCAACTGTCGAATTTATATATCTGCATAGAAGAAAATGGGTCGAGGCTGATATGTATCCTTATTGTACCCTTCTAGGTCAAAGTCTTGGTTCTATATGGTTGGGTATTGAAGCATTGAATGCTTTGCAACCAGGTAAGACATCCTTGAATAGAAAATTCTATACGAATTTTATTTTCCACACAATTTTTTCATTTTATGGAAATTTTCTATTCCAAATACAAATTTTCTATTCTATCCATATTTTGCTGCCTCATAGAGGAAGCTTTGTTTTCGTGACAAAAAATATTTTCGAGATTTTTATGTAAGGATACTTAGAATGGTCTAAAACATCGAGAAGAATGGTTTTTACGAATTGTCTGTATGTGTGTGGGTATGTGAAGATTTCCTTGTACGCACGATAACTGTCATAATTTTATACGGATTTTCTTCTAATTTGGCACTCAAGTAGGTTGTCATATAACAAAGTTTGGAATTGTATTTGTCGCGAAACGGTTGAAATTTTTGTTATTTTTAAAAATTTTAAAAATTGTTTTCACGCTATAACTTACGCAATTAAAGAGGCACCGGGCTGAAATTTTGTATATAAATGGATTACCCATAAAACATTATGTGTACCAAATTTCGTGAGAATCTGTCAAACCGTTTTGATTTTATTACAATTTTGATTTTTTCAAAAATGTCTGCAAATACTATTACTCATGCAAATTCTGAGATATCCGGCTGCAATTGCCGAAACGATTTCACGATTATTGATTTCCAATTACAATTGTAGTCTAATGAACTGTTGAAATGTCAGAAAATTTCGATTTTGGTGAACAAAAAGAAAAAAAAAGCTTTTACGAAAAAAAACTTCGAAATTTTCCACAGATCTATCTTTAACTTACTTCACACTTGGACGACCATTTAAAAAGATATTTGGTACAAATTTGACCAATCCATCGAGTGGTTCAAATTTTATGGCATTTTGAATTATTTGAAAAATCTCGTTTGAGCGCTTGCTCATGCAAATTACTAATCGGGTTCCAATTTAGTTTACACATGGACTATCATTAACCAATTTTGAGTAACAATTTTACACAAATCGGTCGAGCGGTAAAAATTTTACGTCACTTTGAATTTTTATAAAAATGTCTTCCGAGTATAAACAATCCTGCAAAGTAGAACCTTGCAAATTGCTTCCTCATTATTTTTTGCTTTCTACAAAGCTTCCTCTATTCTTACTTTGATACAAATATTTCATTCTATACGGATTTTTTATTTGACACGAATGTTCACACTGTCTTTCATTTACAGATATTTATGTTGACACGATGGGCTACGCGTTCACTTATCCGCTATTCAAATACATCGGTGGTTGTCGCGTCGGAACTTACACTCATTATCCAACGATATCAACTGATATGCTTAGGCACGTTTACAAACGAATAATTTCCCACAACAATCATCGAATTATCGCGCGTAATCCATTTTTCTCAGCAGCCAAAATTATCTACTACAAAATATTCGCAATGGTACGTTGATTTAGTGAATGATCGATTTCTCATCGTTAATGTAAATGGACAGCACAAATGTGACAATTTATGAAATGGCAAATAAACACTAAATTAAAAGTGAAATCTTATTACAGATGTACGGTTGGACAGGAAGATGCGCTGAAACGGTGATGGTCAATTCGTCGTGGACTGAAGATCACATCAATTCTATTTGGAAATGTCCGATGAAAACGCACAGAGTTTATCCGCCTTGTGATGTTGAGCATTTGACAAAGTTGCCACTTCTCGAGGACGACCAAAAGGGCGAATACATCAGAATAGTTTCGGTTGCGCAGTTTAGGCCAGAAAAAGGACATCCTCTGATGTTGCGGGCAATGTACGAACTTCGGACTATATTACGCGAGGAAATTTGGGAAAAGGTGAATATTTATTTTTTAAACTTTTTCGAACGAAGGAATAAAAATAGAAATTTCTTCGATTTGAAAAAGTGATCGTTAGTTGAAAATTCGAAAATTCATATACAAGGGAAAATTGCTAGCAAATTACGGAATAATAATTATTTTTGTCGATGACTTTGAAATTTCACGTGGAAACTACGAAAATCTTTCTTTTCTTATACATTTCGCTTCCTCATAGAAGACGATTTTTTTTCCTGACAAAAATCTTTTCCGGATTTTGATATCAGATTACTCAAATTGGTCTCAAACATTGAAGAAAGTAATTTTAAATTCGAACCGCTTAAACAATCAACCTCGAATTTAGAACATCAGTTGAGCAGCAACGTTTTGTGGTATGTATAAATTTACGATAAAGATAATCATCTTTTCAGATTTTATAAGACTGAATTTTTTAAAAGTTTTCATATGTTTTCTAACTGCCGCAATTTTTTAGCTAGCATGCTAAATAGCTCTGAACAAATAAAGTAATGAAAAAGTAATGTCAGTATTGAATTTGAGGTAAATCTATAAAGCGTTTTGGATTTTATAGAATTTAGAATTTTCGAAAAATTGTTGTTTTCGTTCGAATTCAAATTCATTTCGTTCAACTGTGCTCAAATCTGTTATGAGGACAGATCAATGGCCAGCTGTAGTAGATATTGCATTTGGTAAAAGGTCGGCAGAGAGGTTCGGATTTTATAGAATTTTAAAGGGTTGAACAATTGACGATTCGTTCGCATGCTTGGTTGTTCAAATTACTAATGAAAATTATTAGATGCTGCTTCAAAATTTGATGTACATACGGATTAACATAGAACAAAGTGTCAGTTTTGGCACGAAACGAATGAACGTTTATATTTTATGATACTTTGAATTGTTAGAAAAATATCTTTCGAACTAAAACAAGTTTGCAAAGAAGAACCCTCCAAACTGCGTTCTCAATATCTTCTGCTTTTTACAATACTTCCTCTATAAGGAAGCCAAAATCGATCAACATACTTTCTCATAGAGGTAGCGTTGTCAAAAGCAAAAAATAATAACGCAGGAACTTGCAACGTTCTACTTTGCAGGCTATTTTGAAAATTGTTAGAAGCGAATTTCCTCTTTATCTCACGGTTAGGTCGACAGTTTTCTTTTCTACAATTGAACCTTGAGACTTTATTTGGTTTAATACGAAAGATAAAATGAAGAGAAGCAATAACTCATGTTTCGTTCATTATTAACGTTTTATTATTGTTTGTATACATATCTGATATTGGCCATCAACAAATAGCGAAAACTTTTAAAAAATAAAGCAAAAACTTGCAAGATTCTACTCTGCAAGCTTTTTGTTGTTGAATTTATGGGTTACAAACAGAAGATTTGCCAGTTTTGTAATCAGCGATGAAATTACAGTGGAGGTAAATATTTCGATGTCACTATATCTTCAGGTTCGCCTCATCTTGGTTGGATCTTGTCGAAATGCCGAAGACGAAGGCCGCGTAAAGGACATGCAAGATTTAGCTAAACATTTGGCTTTGGACGAAAACGTTGAGTTTAAATTGAATCTTCCTTATCCGGAACTCGTGGACGAGCTTCAATTGGGAACAATCGGTCTACACGCGATGTGGAACGAACATTTCGGAATAAGCGTTGTCGAGTGCATGGCTGCGGGCTTAATTATGATCGCTCACGCATCTGGTGGACCGAGGTACGGCAATTTTTCTCCCGAATGTCAAAGAACCGTTTTTAAGTCGTAACACCATTCTAGCAGCAGATAAAAATCCAATGATGACGATTTATTTTGGGAGTATAGGACAAAAAAATAAAATTGCTTCCCAGGAGGTCATTTGACACATTTTGAAGAATGAAAAATACATTTTGTATTATCAATTTAATACAAAACTTATTTTTTTAAAGACCTGGCACAAAAACTCAACAAATTTATAATTTATATATGATCGACTATAGAAGTACGTGCAGGATTTTTTAAGAATGTATGATACGTACAGTCCCGCCAATCGTGAGTTTCAGAGAAAAGTTCGATCACTTCCCGATGAGATAAAAATCGAAAAAAAAACAATCGATATTAAACGTGCTGAGAAGATAAATTTTGCATCGTAATAATTCCAAAATGTTATTAACAAATTTCTGAAAAAAAACAATTGTTTAGCAAACAATCAGTCAACCTAACTTTTTTTCTAATGAAAATTATATGAGATGAGATAAAAATCGGAAAAAAATAATCGATATTAAACGTGCTGAAAAGATAAATTTTGCATCGTAATGATTGCAAAATGTTATTAACAAATTTAAAAAAAAAAAACAATTGTTCAACAAACAATCAGTCAACCTAACTTTTTTTCTAATGAAAATGATATGTTAATTTATTTAAATGCGGATGAATTTTTTCAGATTTTTTTCTTTATTTTGATTTTGACTTTTTTCATTTTCAAAAATGTGCGCGAAATAACGAAATTCGGATATGTGTTCGGCATAAAACCATCTACTACACTCAAGATTTTTTTGCAAAACGCATATCCAAAATTTGTTATATTCAGCGCATTTTTCAAAATAAAAAAAATCAAAATCAAAATAAAGGAAAAAATCTGAAAAAATTCGTATGCATTCGAATAAATTAACATATCATTTTCATTAGAAAAAAAAGTTAGGTTGACTGATTGTGTGTTGAATAATTGTTTTTTTTTTACCGATTTGTTTATAACATTTTGGGATTATGATAATGCGAAATCAATCTTTTCAGCACGTTTTATATGCATTATTTTTTTCCGATTTTTATCCCATCGGGAAGTGATCGAAATTGTGTCTAAAACTCACTTTTGGCGGGACTATAAGCATCATACATCCTTAAAAGCAGATTCTGTAGAATTGGTGAACTTAAAAAAAGGCAATTTTTTTGCAAAAAAATAAGCGGAATTTTTCATATAAAAAAAGTTTACATTTAATAAAAAACAGGTATTTACTTCGGTGCAACGGAGTTCAAGTAATCCGTCATCACAGTTTTAAAAAAGTTTCAAGTTTCAAGAAAAACGCGTTTATATTTTTAAGATCACGCTGAGCGCGCACTCCGACATGTAGATCATAATCGGTGATTAAACTTTCTCGACCTTTCTTTTCACTGAAGGACAAACTGCATATCGTTCTTATGAACCGTCTGAAGTATTGTTTGAGCCAAAAAAAAAAACGATTCTTCCAAAATTCTAAAGTGGTGTTATCCTTTCAATGTGATTTTCCCAATAAAATGCTAATCATTGTGTTTCAGAGCCGATATAATTGAAACTCAGTCCGGAAGCCAAACTGGATTTCTTGCTGATGATGCTGAAGAGTACGCTAGAGTTTTGGCACACGTTTTAATCATGCATCCTGAAGACAGAAACGCTGTGAGACACGCTGCAAGGTAACAATCATTTGTGCATGGAATTGTCACGAAAAATAGACGGAGACTTAAGTTTGAACTTAAGTTCGCATTGTAAATACGTTTTGCTGTATATTTAATTTTAATTCCATTATTCAAAACGAAACTTTAGCACTTTCGGCAATTCCACGATTGAATTGAATAATGAATATATTTTTGCCAATTTATTACATTTTTGCGGCATTGTACAATTCTGACATTGCAATACATCTCAACTATTCATGTTTGAAAAATGCATTTATGTATTTCAGATGCATATAGACGTTTTATGAAAAAAGTAATTAAACTCTGCATGAAAATTGAAACACAAAAAAAACGTTGAAAATTTTTAATGTAAATTAAAAATAAAGAAAACATTGCGCTTTGAATTAAAAATCAAACTTACGTTTGAATTTGAGATAAAAATGTTTACCAACTGTAAATATAATTGTTTTATGTTTCTTTCAGAGCTTCAGTGAGTAGATTTTCGTGCCAACAGTTCCAGAAGGAGTTTCTTCGTGCAATGGCACCGTTTTTCCGACCAAAGCAAGAATAAGCTTCAAAGACAAGCCAAAGGCGAATAACTTGAATGTTGTAAATAATATAAGATACGATGATTAAATTTATTCGTAAAACTGAAAAAAAAAATCTTACGTCGTTATACATGAATGATAAATGGAATATTATCGGAATAGCAAATGGAATAACAGAGGCCTAGACTTTCTCTGAATCAGTGATGGAAAATCGGTGTGTAAAGTTTAAAGTCTTCGCGATGGTAAACGGACTAGAAATACTAGAAAACAAACGATTTTGAGCTGCGAAATTATGGACGCGGAGGTATCGCTTCGTTGATTAAACCACATCCTTCGCATTCCAATATATAAGTTCCACTGTCGTCGCCATTAACACTTTCTCGAGAACTGAAACGAAGTCCACGATTTCCTAGCATTATCTCGGCAATCTGAATCGCTGTCTCCGTATGCCTCGTTAATTTGCGGTCACCGACGAGAATTCGGGAACGTCCTTTTGCCAGAGCCATCAATAATATTATCTGAAAGAATCGTTTTTATCCATATACTTCGCAAAATGTTCCTATCGAAAATAAGACATTAAAAATGAAATTTATCAAAAAGATTTCTACATTCTTTCTTACAAGGTGTTTTATTAATGTCAGTTACGAACAGTCGCTATCTTCAGGCTTTTAACAAGGCAATGACTAATTTGTTGCAAAAATATTTTCATTCAATTTCGCCTATCAAATAAAATCGAGGAAAGAATTGGGTGGATTTTTGCAACAATAAGAAATGCCTTAATAAAAAATACCATTTCGTAGTTATTTTCATACATGGCTGAAGTGTCTGAGACGAAATTTATTTTGTTATTTTACTGCACCAACATTATTAGTTGAATTTAAAAAAATTGGTGTCTCAGACGAAATTTATTTTGTTATTTCACTGCACCAACATTATTAGTTGAATTTAAAAAAATTGGTTTCTGAGACAAAATTTCTTTTGTTATTTTACTGCACCAACATTATTAGTTGAATTTTAAAAAATTGGTGTTTGAGACGAAATTTATTTTGTTATGTTACTGCACCAACATTATCAGTTGAATTTTAGAAAATTGGTCACACGTCCTCATAAAATATAACGAACCTGATCCTGAATGTGCTCATCGACGCAACTGCCGTTAATAAGTGGCTTGATAATGAGGTCTGCAGCTTCTACACCTGGAGGAGCTCCGTCACGTCGATTGGAACCTAAACCCGAGCCACCATAAACGCATCCACCGCTTGTCTGGCAAACTATGCTGTTATTGAAATAAATTACACATTAATAAGGTCGTCACACGTGAAGAAAGATAGTATTAGACATTTAACGTAATTCTGATGTTACAATTCGGTCGAACGTGGAACTCTGAGAGAATCTAGAACACTTTTCAATGGAATAAAAATCCGAAAAAAATCAAGTAGGTTAAAGGTGCTGAAAATATTGATTGTGCATAATAATAAACCAAAAATTTTGTTAATAATTTAATGAGAAAACTTCTAAATCACGAGCAAACCTAAATTTTTTCGAATGAAAATGATTTGTTTATTTTTCTGAATACCCATACATTTTTTTCAGAATTTTATCTAATTTTGCTTCCTTATGGAGGAAGCTTTGTGTTCATAGAAAAAAAATTCAGAATGCGCCAAAACATCGAGACAAGTGTCTTAACAAAAATATCCGTATGTATGTGTGTGTACAGAATTTTTAAATTTTAACCACTTGTTACTCGAGAACCGTTGAACCGATTGAGCTAAAATTTGGTATACAAGTGAAGCAGTAGTCCACCCTTGAGTGGTACATTTTTGTCAAAGTCTACGCAGAAATTTTCATTCCACAGCTTTTGGAGTTTTTCAAAAAAACGACGTGAGCGCTTTCGCTTTCGTAAAAATGACGATATTTTGCTAAATAATTCTTCATACATACAAGTACTTTCGATGTTGTTCAGTATTGAATTTGACCGAAATCGGAATAGCGGTTCGTGTTTTATGGAGTTTTGAATTTTTCTTTAAATACACGTTTTTGACCTAATTTTGGCAAAACATGAGATAACAAACGCAAATTTGATACATGAATTCGATACTACTTAGCGATGATTAGTACATAGTTTCGTCATAATGTGCAATATGGTTCAAATTTCTTAGGATTTTAACTTCCAGGAAAAATTGTGTTATTGCATTTACTTGAGCAATAACATAAGATCGCGAATTCAAATTTTATACATGAAATCAGTAGCATTCGGCAATATTAGATATACAGTTTCGTCATAAAATATTATTTGGTTCAAATTTTTCAGAAATCCAACTTTGATAAAAAATAAAGCTGCAACGTTCAACTTTGCATCATTTTTATTTGCTTTTTTTTAATGTTCGACGTTTGTGCTACTTTTTGCTTTAATAGGCGGTTTTATGACACACACATATCCAAAATTCGTAACTCTGCATACATTTTTGGAAATGAAGAAGAATTCAAAAATAGAATTTTTTAAAATCTCACACACTTCTGAAAAAAATCGTACGTATTTAGAAAAATATACACATTTTGTTTTTTTAGTCAGATTGATGGTTGCTCTGTTCAATTTTTCCCTCAATTAATTTGTTAACAACATGTTGCAATCATTATTATGCGAAATAGATATTTTCGGAACAATTTTTTTCATCGACTAGTGTTTGAAATCTCTCTTAATTTCGATTTTGGCTGGATTATTGAGAAAATCTCACTTGATCCCAGATCCATTTCCCACAGCCATTCCTCTGTCTTCCCTGTAAGCCTCGATGTTTATCGAAGGCACAGGAATGCTCGTCGTCGCTAATCTATCGTTTATTGTTTTCTTCGCATCTTCAGCCATTCTGTGCGCTTCCTTCATGACAGAAAAGATCCATTATTCTAATATTTGAAATGAAAAATCCGTTTAGTTACATTTAGAGATGTGCGATTGTTAATCGATTAGTAAAAACAATTATCGAAATGACTCTCTACACATGAAAATCGGTTTTTAAATCGATTTTCAAGCCTTGCTTAGATAACGGAGCACAGAACATCCCGTGAAATATAAGGGGAAAAAAAAACTTCTGAGATGTCCAGAGCTCGACTGAAATGTATCGACAAGAGCAGGACAAATAAAGTAAAACTTTCGTTGTAAAATATATTCAAACATAGTTGCACGATAATAAAATTAAAGATTAGTTTATTATCATTTGTACTTGATCTGAAAGATTTTTTTTTCTTGGATAGATTTTTCAGTCCATGTTTATTACATGAATTATTTTGATCCGATTGATCTAGACTAATTTCGAAAATCAATTCTTTTCTATCGATCGCACATCCCCATTTTATTTATGTTTAAATTTATCAGTAATTACGTTAATATTAACTGAACCAGCAACGTAAGACCATCCTGATATTCCGGTCGGTTCTCCCGGAATCGTCATTTCAACTGCATTTAGAATTCTTACGGGTTTTATTCGCAGATGAACTTCTCCACCTCCTTTAGGATAATATCCTCTGGAAATATCAATACACAAGTTTAATTATTCGTGCTGAAAGCGATATTCGTTGGGAATTGTATTATATTTGATTGTCTCAAAGACAAATTACCTTTTGAGTACTGTGAAGTCGAAATCTCCACCAAATTTGTTGAGATGCGGTCTAAAAACTTCCGAAAGATATTCTATGTGAGGACCCATAGGCACATTTGTACCTCCTCTGAGAATGAGTGTGATGGGATTTTCACATGGTAGAAAAAGTGCAACTGGAAGTGCTATTTGAGCCAGCAAACCTATGCATCCTGCAGTCTGTGTGTCAGCTTTAAATTCTCTCTTCTGGGCCTTCAAGGAGCCAGGATTAAATTCTAAACGAGTTGAACCAATATATCCTCCTTTTACTTCAGCATTGCACAGATCTTGGACCAACTCCACTCCTAAAAAAATATGAGCAATTATTTTCAGCTCAAACAAAAAAAAACTGTGATACTGAGTCATCATTATCTATACATCTTATTTTGTTCAGGGATTAGTAAAATCATTATCATAAAAAGGAAGTACACTTTTCTTTGCTATGTAATGTTTGATTTTTTTACAGTCAAATAATCATTTAAAAAAATTAAGAGAGAAGGTGTTATAAGTAATATTGCAATAAACAAAGGGAATTATAAAATTGTTTAGATCGCTTAATTCTTCAGGTTTCTTAGTAGAGAATGAGCATATAAATTATGAAAATCAAGAGCTTTGAAAACATAAATTTTTCTGAATCCAGTTTCCATAATATTAATTTAAAACAGGCAAAACTTTTTGAAAATTACCTTTGAGATGCTGTGCGGCAAGTCCAGGTTTTGGTCTGCCTGCACGAATATTTTCTATTTCCACGGGTATTCCATAAAGAGCACTCAAGCTCAGAGCTATTCTCAAAACCTGGCCACCCTATCTATCGAAAAGTACATAAATAAAAATTAGCAATAAAACTAAAAAGAAAAAGAACAAAAGAATTGGCAGTTTGTTGATTTATTAATCATCAATGTAATGTAAGAAAAGATCAATCAAACTCACTCTAATTTGATCTACTCTCAAAATAAGTCACATTGTTTATTCAAACGCATGTGAATAAAAATGAGCAACAAAACTAAAGAAGAAAATAACTAAAATGATAAAAGTTCATTGATCACTTGATTATCAATGTAATGAAACAAAATATTAACTAATTTCATAACTATTCTCAAAATCTGGCCAACCTGTCTATGACAAAGCAAATAAATGAAAATTAGCAATAAAATTAAAAAAAGGGAGTAAGTAGATCATCATCACAGTTGATTGAGAAAGTACTAATCAATATGATGAGAGAAACGATCAATCAAGTTCAGAACTGCCCTCAAAATCTGGTCATATTATTTATCAAAAAGTACATTAGTAATAATTTGCAAAGAAACTTAGAAGAAAAACAACTATAACGTTGACAGTTGATTGATTAAGTAGTTATAAGTGTACTGAAAGAAAAGGGCAATCGTAAACTTACGCCTTCGCCGAGACTCCCGTCAATTTTCACAACTTTTGACATAATAGAATTAACACTCATAGAGCAGAAGACAGTGAAGTCTACCAGCGAATATCGGACTTTTTGGATGCTATAGCGTCTAGTTCGTCTGGCGGCCGGGACGCATTTAGGCTTTCAGACGCCAGACACGTGCATTATAAATAGTAATAGTTGTCAGCTGCCTCTCAACCAATAGGATATTGCGAGCTTTTGTTTATACGGCTTTTCTATTGGGCCTCTGCTCCGTTTTCGACACACTGCTTTTTTTCTACTCCAACCTCAGGCACTCTAGTGTAGCAGAAGTATAGTACCAGCTTCATTGATACTCGCAGTGATTCTCAACTCAGAGAAACAGGGAAATTTCACGATACGAAATTAAATAATAGATTTTTAAATCACGTTCTTTTCACCCCTTCTTAAATTTACCTTAATTTTACATTATGTATGTAAAGTGCTTCGTAAAGAAGATATAGAAAAATGGGCAGAAATAACAAATAAAAATATTAAGGAAAAAAAATCAACAGTATTAGCGTCCGAATTGACGAGAAAAAATGGTCTGCTAATTTCGTTTACCAATATATTCGGATGAAACAATTAGATCGATGATAATTAAATAAATATATACAAGTTTTAATATAAGATATACTTATAAATCGCTAAGCGTAAAGACGGTTTTAAAACGCCGTTTTGTAGCCTCGATTTTTTTTAAAGGTATTTACAAATATATTTGCTCAAGCCGTGTTATTAATGTACTTTTCATTATCGAAGAAAATAAAATGCTGCGGACATTCAATTATGAACTCACGAATTCTACCATTTCGCGTAATATAACGAAGTTTTGGGAAAGATTAGCTGTAAAAGACGTGACTTAATAATAAATACATTTATTGGTCTTGACAATTTTCTGCTCATATCATGTATATACATATTCGGATGATAAAATATACTTAATCATTAACTTGCGAACATGAAAATTTCAGTATGAAATGTATCCGTAAATTACTTCAAAAGTGGGTATCGTTAGTATAAAACTTTTTTTCGATACAATTTTTAACGATATTTACAATAAGCCTTCAAACTGAAAGATCAGTGATTTTTCATAACAGATTGTATTTTTGTTGTAAAAATACATAGCAAAGTGCACAAAAAATCACAAACTGAAAGATCAGTGATTTTTCATAACAGATTGTATTTTTGTTGTAAAAATACATAGCAAAGTGCACAAAAAATCACAAACTGAAAGATCAGTGATTTTTCATAACAGATTGTATTTTTGTTGTAAAAATACATAGCAAAGTGCACAAAAAATCGCATCTTTGAAATTTTCGCATCAACAATACAATTTCTGTGAAGAAACACTCTACTTGAATAAATACTATATACATACGAAAATGATGAATGAAAATCAGTTATCGTACAAACATCATGTTCTAGCCGCGGTCGTAATGATTTCAAACACCACTTCCATCTTAGGCCGATTTTTTACTAATTGATTACCAAGATGAAATAAAATTTGGGCTCAATGCCAGTTTTTTGTCCTTCGAAAAAGTCAAATTTTGAACAGCCCACATAATCATTTCGTAATTTGTTTTCCCGCCTCAATAAAATAAATACATTATTGAGTAGAAAATGCAATTATCGCATGATTTCGTCATTTTCTACCCAAGATCGTTAAGTTTTCGAAAAACAAGCTCCATCTCAGGTCGATCTTTTGCTAATCTATTGGAACACCATTTTCCGAGTGTCATTAAATTAAAATAAACCACTTCAAGCTCAGTGCCCGCTTTTTTATCCATCAAAAGAGGCAAATCTCGGTCGTTCCAACTGTCCACAAAATCTTTGAGAAATTTCTCCTTCGGTCTCGATGCATCGTACGCTGCCAGACCCGTCGCAATCTCAAAGAGTACGATTCCATAACTATAGGTGTCTATTTTTGTCGATAGAGTTTTTCCGCGTAGAAATTCGTTCGGCAGATAAGGCCTCGTGCCATAAACCTTGCTTACCTACAAAAAAACAAACACAATTTCAAAAATTAAATCCCGACTTTGAGTGTCTTTTTGTTTACTACTAAAAATATATGGCACATACTCAATTCTAAGTTTTAATTATTTCATAACTGCAGTATTCAAGTTATTTTTCTATCTATTTCATAATTTTTTGACAACATTTCGTCATACCAGTACGAAAATGTTCAAGTATTCCATGAGGATTTAATTTTTAGAATTTCATTATTTTGTTAAAAAAATACGATAAAAAGAAAAATAATTACCAATTACTTTGATTTTCGTGGCATTCTTGGTTAAATTATTATGAAAAAAGTACTTTTTTTAAATAAAATCTTTATACCTTGATGTTAATCAATTATTTTAGCATTTTTCTGTCTATAGAATACTTTGAACAAATTAATAATATCGAGATATTCATGAAATAAATCAATCAAGTCAGTTCGAAAGTAAGAGACTGCGGAATTCAGTTCGAAATAAGTTGCATCATGAGTAATTTCTTCAGTTTTTTAATAAATAAATTGTGGTTCATTGAACATTGACTTACTTTCATAGATTCGTTTTCCGGTCCTTCCCGAGCTAATCCGAAGTCGCCGATCTTTGGTTCAAAATTTTTGTCCAACAGAATATTAGCGCTTTTGATATCGCCGTGTATAAGCGGCTTATCGCCGATCGTGTGCAGGTACTGCAAGCCTCGCGCGGTGCCCTTCGCGATTTCATGTCGTTGCCTCCAGCTCAGCGATGTTGTTCCCCGTCTCAAACGCAGTCTGTCCTCCAACGATCCGTTCTGCATAAATTGATAGACAAGACAAGGCGGCGCTTCGTCGTCCATACTGTAGGCGTATAAAGGCAGAATATTGTCGTGAGGACGCGAGTTCAATATTTTGATCTCTCTCAACGACTGCTGCAGTTGGATTGTGTAGTCACTATCCGATTCCGGCCCACGACGTACTATTTTTTTAATTGCAACGTCGGTATTCTTCCAAATTCCTGAAATTAAGAGTAAAACGTGATTCCATTTAGACAAAATAAACTGAAGATGATTTTAAAGCGAATTATACAAAAGAGCGACGAGAAAACATTTTTCAATCGCTATTATTCGATTATTTATGGGAAGCGTTCCCATAAATCAAATTTTTTGTCGAGGTATTAATGTCAGAAACTCAGAATAGCCTGGAACGTACAAAAACGTTGTATAGAAAAAATGTTCGTATGTATGGGGCATTCCACGTCAAATCAGCAGGCCATGACCCTCACGTTCACAAACAATTCAAACTTGACAAACAATTGATATCGTCAAAAAAAATTTCGCAATTGCTTTCGCAATCCAAGCGATATTTTTTTGCGAAATGCACTTACGAAATTTTTTTTAACAATATCAATTGTTTTCGGGCATTCTGGTAATTTTACCATCTTCAGAGAAATTGGGATCCATTGATATTTCCGAAAGTTATCCTGATTTAAAAATGAAAAATCAAATTGCGACATGAAAAAAAAGACAAAATGTGGAAAAAATAGTGAATATTGAAATCACATTATCGCATGACGCTTAAAAATCATATTTTAAATCATAGAATCAGTGTGAATTTTTTCGGATTTTTAAAAACGATGTTTTTGAAACTGGTTTTTTTCCAAGATTTAAAAATGTTACTGGTGGTAAAAAAAAAAATACCGAGGCCTTTATGGGTCGGTAATAACATCATATCAAAAAATGAATACAATCGATGAGGGTGAGGGTCATGGCTGATTTGACGTGGAATGCCCCGTATGTATACGACGCCAAAATTTCTAATGCTGATATCTTAAGAAGCACTTTGACTATCGGGCTCAAATTTGGCACACAACTAGAGCAACAGGCCTTTTTTAATTGTTGCAATAGTTGACCAAATGTATGGAAAAATGTAGATTTCGCAGCATTTTTAATTCTTTGAAAAAAAGACATGGTCGCTATAACTTCCGAGCAATTAGTCTATTATGCTGAATAGTTCTTCGGAAAAGCATGTTGAATGTTTCATTGATTTTTTACCTCTGTAAACGGTGCCAAAACCCCCTTTTCCTAAAACATTAAGTTTGCTCCACTGATTGGAAGCGAGGGCCAATTCTCCGTAAGAAATTTGCGGCAGTGTCGACTCGGTATTCATGAACGGTTGGAAAGGCTGTGGTATTTTGTGTGCTTTTTCTTTCGTATAGTCAGCGGCGATAATTACTTCCGGTAATGCGGGAATTCGCGATACGCTCTGTATGAAGTTTTCCGCCCCAATTTCCGGATCCTTAAATTTTTTCTTGCATTTGCTCTGACCCAAAACTCGCTGAGGATTTCCTTCGCCATTGCGAATCAGTACATGGAATTTTTTGTCCACAAAGGTTTTCAACGACCGCATCGCTTGAAAATGTTCCATTCTTGAAAGGAGAACAAATAATTCTAGAATTGTGTGGTTGTAGTCACTCCATAACGTCAGCAACTCGTCCGTCGGATTCCGCTGTCTTCTGAGATTCTTAATCGTAAGCTCGTCATATTTCATCCATTGACCTAAAAATTTAAATAAATTCGTGGATAAGTATTATCATTTAGCTTCCTCATAGAAGAAGCTTTGTTTTCGTAAATTTTTTTTTGTTTTCGAGATTTTCACGTTAACATACTCAGAATGACCTAAAACGTCGAGAAAAGTGGTCTAGAAAATATGCGTGTGTGTGTTTTCCAGACACCGAAAATTCAATTGTCCATAACTCACGAACGGCACGATGAATCGGGCTAAAATTCGGCAACTAGAGTATTGATTCCTCTGTAATTGACGTGATTTTCAACCAAATATGTCAATGTATACACATGTTATAGAATTTTTAATTTTTCAAAAAAATGTCGTGATCGCTCTAACTTTCATAAAAGTTCGCCAATTTAACTAAATAGTTTTTTTTATAAATAAAAACACGTTAAAGGATGTTTGGTATTGAATTTCAGCGAAATCGGTAAAGCGGTTCCAATTTTATAGAATTTTCAATTTTTCGGGGAAAAAAAAAAAAAAAAATCTCTACATCACGTCAAATTTCAACAAATAAACCGGAATGTTTTACAGTCGAAAAATACCATACAACCCTGCCACGTTAGAATTTTATGGCATTTTAAATGTTTTGATAAATGTACATTTTCGCTCATAACTTCCGCAAAAGTTAAGAGAGTAAGATAAAAATTTGTACGCAATCAAAATGCGGTGTGAGGGTATTTTTTTTAACTTGCTGGATTTCGTAAATCATTAGAGGTTAAGAACAAAATTAAAATAAAGATGCAAAGTAGAACCTTGCACATTGCTTCCTTATTATTTTTTTCTTTGTTTATGTCAAAAGGCCGTCACCGGGATAAAACCTAGTACATTGTCTTCGTAATAGATTAGTGATCATTTGTGTAAATTTTGAAGTTGCTACGGTAAGTCTAGCTCATGTACTTAATTTAAAAAAGTCCGCGTACGCGACTGGGTTATTTGGCGAAACGCTATACTATGTGCTGCTCTGCTGCCGCTGCCACGCTCGCTGGCGAGGGAAGGGCGCGTGTACCGTCACGTCCGAAAGCTACTGCGCGCCGCCAGGCACCGGCCGCTAGCTTCGGCCGCTAGCTTCAGCATCATATAAGAACTGTCATAACATAGAAGTACCGGTATTCTTTCTAAAAAAAGACATGGCACATCGAAAGTCGAAATATCGAAGACTGAAGCCACCTTTCTGGTGTTTTGATTGGTCGTCAATGGCTTTGACATAAAGTCAACTTGACAGTGTTATAATCGTTGCAGGATCATGCGTGGTGCGCTTTATGAATTGCTGGGTTTTTTTTCGCAGTTGTGAGATAGAATACATTTTTCTTCCGAAAAGATATTTTCTTTTCATTTTTGCTTCCTCATAGAGAAAGCTTTGTTTTCGTGAAATTTTTTTTTTTTCGAGATTGTCATGTAAACATACTGAAAATCACCTAAAACGTCGAGAAAAGTGGTCTAGAAAATATGTCTCTCTCTCTGTGCGAGCACGCGCGCACGCGTGTGTGTGTGTGTGTCGCTCTACTTTCGTAAAAGCTAGCTAATTTAGCTAAATAGTTCTGTATAAATAAAGACTCGTTAAATGGTGTTTGGTATTGAATTTCAGCGAAATCGGTGAAGCGGTTCCGATTTTATAGAATTTCTTGTTTACATGGGAAAACATTGCTCCTCAAAGATAATCAATTTGGAGTCATAAGTTTACTAGTCAAATTACTCTCACCTGCCAATTCCTCCCATTTGTCGTTCTGGTTTAATATTTTGCAAAGTTCCAATCGTTCGAAAAACGGCAAGTCGTAAATATATTTTCTATTTTCAAGGCTGTCATTTGGAAACAACGCCATGATTTATTATCAAAAATAAAAATTAATATAACGAACTTTATTTATTCGGATGATAACAACGTTCGATAGAACCGAAAAAGCGGCAAGCGTCAACACAGCTCGATAGTTCACCATAGACTGATTAATAATGACAATATACAAGCAGATATGAGTAGGGAGATTGCCAATAGGGCGATATTCTTGAGGCAACCTTTTTCCGTATTTGCAGCGCCGCCACACGGGAGAGTTGCCGAACTAGACCCATCTTTTTGATTGGTCGAATATATGGAGATATACTCGACGTGGAAAAAATTGTGCGCTTCCGACCCATCTTTTTTATTGGTCGAATATATATAGATATACTCGACGTGGAAAAAATTGTGCGCTTCCGATCCATCTTTCTGATTGGTCGAGTAACATGCTTATCCGAAATTCTTGAACGCGGAAAAAATATATATATCCTCGCAGCAACAAATTCGTTGCTGCGAAGATATATTCATTAAATTACGTATAAACGCTGAAAAAAAAAAAAAAATAACGGGAAGACATGCATTCGGTGCGTGAATAAACTGACGTATGTCTGCCGGGCTTGCTTAAGTATTTGAAATTATTTATTGATACGGTTAAGATATGTTCAAGCAAGGCTCGAAGACTGTACACCGAATTCCGTGCGATCAGCTGAAATTCAATGCATGGTTCCAGCAACGTTGCGGCGGTCGCAAAGGATCAAGCGCGATCGTAAGCTACGGAAACGCACGAACCTCTCCCATGGAGAGTATATCTATATATACTCGACCAATAAAAAAGATGGGTCGGAAGCGCACAATTTTTTCCACGTCGAGTATATCTCCATATATTCGACCAATCAAAAAGATGGGTCTAGTTCGGCAACTCTCCAGTGTGGTGGCGCTGCAAAAACGGAAAAAAAGTTGCCTCAAGAATATCGCTCCATTGGCAATCTCCCTACTCATCTCTGATTGGGAACTTAAAAATTGGGGGAAGTCCAAGCGGCCAAGCTCGGTAATTCCGGTTTCGGCCGCGACGCGCGCCACTTATTATCAAGTGTGACGCATGCGTCACATTACCATTGTTTTAGCGCGGCTTATTCAAGACTCATTTTGAAGAATAATCTAATTAGCATGTATCGCTTGAATTAAACAGAATAATTATACCCTGAGAGACTCGAAATTAACAAATGCTGATTTATAATCATAATAATAGAATAATAATAAACAATAATATTAGATATTTCTTGCAACAATGAATGAATACAAAGCGATCATTGTCTTATCATATTTATATTTAGTTATATATCCTTGCTATTGAAAAGACGTCGGGCGCATGTATGTTTATTCTAGAGTTTTGCGTTCGTATAAGTGTTTAGGTCTAAGTCAAGCCTTCGGTAAATGGAGTGGCGGCGGCTAGCTCTTCTTTTATCGAGTGCGTGCGAAAATGCATGGGTTGAAAATCTGTGGTCGTCGATGTACCTACTCAAGAGTAAAAACTGGATAAAAATGTGGTTTACCGATTTTTACAATGATTCACACTTTGGCACACAATGACAGATTATGTATAATATCCATAATTTCTATCGTGTTAATCGTTTTGTGGTAGAAAAGCGGTAACTATAAGCATATATATGTGAGATGTATTCCCACTTTTCATACGCAATATTCATCCCCTCTTTTCGCCATCGTACATCCAGCAAATAAGTAGAATCGCACAGTCGGTAAGTAAACAGCGGAGCAATAAAGTCGACCTCATAACGCGAATTTCGCAAACTTTTCATTTCAACTGAAGTCGCAACAAGTTAGTAACGTAGTGAGTTAGTAAAGGATTAGAACCTAATAAAATAATTTCGAGGCTCCTATAAAGATGCTTCCCGACGAAATGTGGGAGGAGGTGCTGAATCATTTGGATGTGTTCGAGCTTCTCAAAATGCAGCCAGTATCTAAACATTGGAACAAAATGATCACACGAGTGATAAAGGTATACGTTGTTTATATTTCGTGCTCTTATAACGGTTCTCAGTACTTGTTCTATACCGAAAATGGAACACCTTTACAATTACGGATCGAAAATTCGAAACTGGATTATTAATCCAGGAATTTTTTAGGAGAAAATATTTTATTCTTGGAATTTATATCCGCTCATTCTAGCAATTTAAAAAAGTAAGTAGTTTGTAAGTCTTGTATTTAATTACTGATTGATCGATTTATTCAGCCAATCATATCCGCGGGAAGCATTACAATTAACTTTTCATATAATCGCGCGATTATATGGAAAGTTTAATGTACAACCATAGGAATTTTTCATATAATCGCGCGATTACGCTTCAAAGAAAGGTCTTACTTATTTCGAAGGTAATATATATATAGATATATTTTTTATTTGCATTCCCCTGCATTTGCTGGCATTATCCCTATTACAGGCCCGGCCCGGATCAGTCCCTCGTCGGAGCCTGGTCCGAATAAGTAACCACCCAGTAAACACAAAAATCGGTTTCTTTGCTGCTCTATTACAATTTCCCACTCAGCAATGTAACTGTTATGCATGAGTGGGAAATTGTAATAGAACAGCAACGATACCGGTTTTTTTATTTACTGTGCAGTCCCACGTGCGGCGGCATCCGTCTTCTCTTTTATATCGCATTCGCCACAGCATTTGTGATTAGGACTTAGGGAAACTGTGGAAAACCTATGCCGATATAGCCGGTCATAAGTTGGCCGCAAGGCACCGAAGCTACGTCACGTTTCGTCAAGAATGTAAACACGGCTGTATACGTGTGACCCCTACGAATACCTTTGTGTGTCTCACGTTTACATCTGGAGCTTCACTGCGCCCGTGTTTTTATTTTCGACGAAAATCGACGGCAACGGGAATCGAATCCGCGATCTACCAATGCTCTGCGAAAGTAAAATATATGGCGAGTAGGGTACAAGTACCGGTAGTGGCCACTGTACCGGTTGTGGTCACCCCACACTTAAATACGTTTTTCGTAGCTATTTTAAGAGGCAGTGGTACACCGCCAGAAATTTCGACGCGCAATGCTAAACGCCTATAGGTCTGTCTCTCTCTAACATATTTCTATCTCTCTCGCACTATTTTTCTTTTAATTCTTAAAAATAAACGGCCATGTCGAATAAGGAGCCAGAAGCTTAGCCCAATTGTACGGTACTCCTGCGTATCCTCTGAAAATCCGGACCCTATCTGTCGTATCGTTTGGGAGAAAACAGCTTTCGAAATTTCTGCGGGGGGGAGGGGGGGGGGTGTACTACTGCCTCTTAATTCTGTACCTGTATTTAGTTATGGTTTTTCATAACGTAATATATTTCAGAAACATTTATCCTCATTTTGACGTCCGCTCTTCTCCATTACTAAAAGTACTGTATCAGTAATTCCCGGATATAGTCGTGATAACACAATCATCAATCGTTCGTCTATTATTACACAATCAATTGATATATTCATCAAGACGATACAAAAAAACGATAAACAAAATATATCCTTGGAAATCCCTCTTTTAATTCCTGTATTAAAAAGTTCATGGATGATAAATGCGAAATTCATTGTTAGCGGTTAAAATATACTTCGATTCGTCGGTGGTGTCGTCAGACACACTGAGATCAGGACTAAGTTCATGCATTGAATTTGTTTGTTTATGTCAAATGTCAAAACTGACGTAAAGCGTTTTCTAGACACATATAAAGATTTCAATGCCAGAAATGTGAAATTACATTCTTCTCGAATATGAAAAGTATAGGTTCGAAACAGTTTTATGATATTTTGCCCCAATCACAGGTACTTGAAAATAGGAAAACTTTTGAAGTGACCACAACTGGTACTTTTACCCTACATTGAAAAAATTTAAGACCAGAATTTGAAACATTAAGAAGGTTGAAGCGCTCTGCACTAGTCAAATGGGTGTTAATTTTTTAAAATCGCGTATACCAATTGACTTAGTGTTAATGGTGCTCTTGATTAGAATAGACGTCGTCGATTTAGAAAAATATTAATTTCAATAAATTTACAAACATTTTAACTGGTTTATGCTAATTTTTAAAAAGGTACATATTCGCTCAGTTTTCTTAAAGAATAATCCGTATTTTTTGCTCGATCGTTAAGTATCACGGCTCATTCTCTTTCTTGGAAGATGCGTTACGAATTCACAATCTAGATATTCGATAGTATTCTCCATCTCAAAATTACAGCCATTTGTTTACCCATAAATAAAATTTCTTCGTAAACGATCAGCTGTAATTTTCAAATGGGGAATACGACCTAATACCTAGTCACTTAGACAGTGGATGAGTAAAGCATCTCTTAACGGAGAAGCTCTTCGGAAAAGCTGAACGTATACGTGCCTTTTTTTTGCGAAATTTAGCATAAACCCATCAATATTTGAGGAAATCGGGTGCAATTATAAATATTACAAAATTCCAACATGGGAACCTGCGTGAGTTCCTACATTGGAACCCGTATAGATTCCGTGTGCGAAAATTTCATTGGAACTTTGAAGCCGTACAGGTCCCCCATGGAGGACACGAGAATTTTACATGGGATCCCATGTCGGAATTTTCAGCAAGAAGAGCATCTTGGACCTTTGGCATTACTAAAAGCTATGGCTTCGTATTACACTGTAGAAAATATTGTAAAAATTCATATACTATCGTAATTTATACTAATCTCGTGTAATGTATTTTTACTGAGCACGTGTATGAAATTCAATTCAATAATAAAATAATTACTAATAATTAAAGTTAACTTATATTAAAAACATGACCCGTATGGCGTATTTAGTATGCTGTGCATGAATTAATATGTCTTTTATTGCGAATGTAGCAGACTGTACATAATTAATGCTATATCCTAACGAATTTCCAAGAGTGATGCATCAGTTTTACGCTATGTCTGTGTAGTAAATTTTCTATACCCGTTTCTATAAACGAAAAAAACCATTGAATTTTATTTTCCGATAAAAAAAAATTATATCGCGTTTAAGGTGATGTGTTATATTAACTGAGTTGCCGTTATGTTAACATTGTGTTAAGAATGTGTAACAAGCGTTAGATTGTGGTCGATTTCAAATGAATCGCAAAAACCGAAAAATCCAAATAAAATCATCGTTAATGAAGCTACTGAGAACATTGATTTCGAATTATAGTTGTAACAATAATAATTTACAAAAGTGATTGATAAGTATAGTTCTTATCACTCAACGAATTTTTAGTAACATTATTTTTTATTGTCATGAAATATGCCATTGCTTGTAAATACTTATGACTCAAAAGAAAAATGTCGATTTCGAAAAATGCTGAAGACCATTTTTCAGACTGTACTGGGAATGAATCTGAAACTTATAACATATAATGGGAAAAAAATTCAATACCCTCAAAATATTGGAGAATTTATATATTTATAGAAAAACCAACAACTATATTATGTACGCAAAAATAATCGAGATTCATTCATATTTATCACACTTTCTACGATTACGCGTTATTCATAACATTCGAAACAAGCATTTTAACGAACAATGAAAATATTATCATGATAAATTAATGACAAACTTAAAATTGATATTGATGTTAGTACTTAATTAATTATTATTATTGATTTCTGAATAGAGAGCGTGCAAATGGTACAAAAAATGTGTCGCTACTATACCGGAAGATATGTGGAGTTCCCTGTTAACCCATCAAGCACATCTGGAGATACGTTGCGAGAATTTTCACGAGGCAAAAATACATTCGGAAATATGGATGAGGATGTACAGATCATGGATGGGATGGACCAGTTTGACTGATAAGTCCGATAGAATTGGAGATTATGACGTATTTGAGGAAGTCAAGTTTTTGACACATATGTTTTGCGATGTCACGGGTAAGAATATTGCTATCCCATGTTCCATCATAATTTTCGTTTCAATGCTATAATCACTTTGATTTGTAATATTGTAGGCAACATTCTTGTCGTTGGCAGCGGGGGAGGACAGATTTCGTTTTACAATATGTCCCAATCCATGACTACTCCAATTTGGCAAGTACATCATGGAGCGCCAATCGGCGACATCGTATTGTGCAGGAGTGGTAATGTCTTTGCATATTTTTCAACATCCTGATTGATGGAATTATCTTGGAATTATTTCGCATAGATTGCTAAATGAATTCAACCTGCAGATCGCGTTTAAAAAAATTAACATAAATTCGAAGTATATGGGCGTATCTCACAAACCTTCGACTTTCACGGCCTCAAAGAATAAAAATCTAGTTGTAGGAGCACAGGACCGCTAATTTTTTGTACGCATCTTGAGACCTTCAGAAAGCAATATTTGTTCATGAACAAGGCGTCATATGAGGGGTTCTTTGTCAATTCAGCCACTTTTCTCTCCCATTTTTTTCATATTTTTAATTCCAATATTACGGAAAGTAGGGTATTTCTTTATAGTGAATATATCTTGAAAAATTAAAGTCATAGGAATAAATTGTTTTAACATAAAAGTTGTAGTTTCATGTGAACTTTTCAATGAAATTTTTTAAACAATTCTCCGGCCCGATAATATTATTTTTTTGCTAAAAAATATAAAGATTATTTTTTAACCAAAAAGGCCACTTTTTTTAACTGAAAAAATTACAGAATTTCGGCGCTTATGTATTGATAACATTAAAAAGTTGCCATATCGGAAGCGATTAAAGTTGCGAAGAAAAAAAAAAATTTGTTCAAAGTAAAAAAAATGTTGTAGACAAAAAAAAAAGAAAAATGTCAACAACGTTTTTGTTTGAAACTTGTAGTTTATGCGATCACAACTCAATAAAAGTCTATCATGGATCAACTGATTTTTTCAATTTTTTCAACCGAAAAAAATGGCCTTTTTTAGTTAAAGCAATTATTTTTTTATTTTTTAGCGAAAAAGTAATATTATCGGGTCGCAAAATAGATTGAAACATTTCATTGAAAAGTTCACATAAAACTACAACTTTTATGTTGTACATTAATTATGCCGTACAAACCCACGCAAAAAAAAAGTATTAAAAGAGTATTTAAAAAGTATTTTAAAAAGTATTTAAAAAAGTATTGAAAAAAAGTATTAAGAGTATCGCGTATTGGACTTTTTAATACTCAGTTTAATACTTTTTTTCGAGACTCGAGTATTAAAAAAAATTAATAAATGGTATTAATTATCAAAAAAAGTATTAAATAGTATTTTTGGAAAAAAATTTAATACTCAGTTGATCCTTTCGGTCAGAGGATCAAGTATTAAAAAGAGTATCAAATGAGTATTAAATTCTTTTCCAAAAACAGGACTTAATACTTTTTTTGATGATTAATACCATTTATGAATTTTTTTTAATACTCAAGTCTCGAAGAAAAGTATTAAACTGAGTATTAAAAAGCCCAATACGCGAGACTCTTATTACTTTTTTTAAAATACTTTTTTTTTGCGCGGGAAGTGACGCGAAAGTCAGAGTTCAGGCGAAAACATTGATAATTCCCGCATTTGAACCAGGATAAAACAGTCTATTGGAGCATTATAGTTTTTTTTTTTTTTTTAGTTATATTATACTTTGTTCATCTTAGAAAAAGTTTGATACTCGCGTAATTCATTCTGTGTAAATTACTATAGCATTCCGCAGTCGAGTGACACGAAGATCAAAGGTTTGTGAGATACGCCCATCTTTTTCAGAAATAAAAATTGTTTTAGCCGAGAAAATTCATAGCTGGAAAGTATTATAATTAAATTCGTGACAAATATTAAATTTCCAATCAGGATGTCAATTTCAGTGGAATTTCAGAATCACCAACATTTACTTATTTGAGGATGTGATTATTTTAGGTAACGAAGTCCTGGCCGTTTCGTATTCCATATACGATCTTCGATATTGGGATATTAAGTCCAAAAAACTAATCCATCAGGCTACGTTTGGTTATGCAGGACGAATTTTAAAGTTCGTGTAAAAATTTTCCATTATTTAATTTTTCATTTCTCTGGAAGGTTTCTATTAATTTGCAATCTTTAAAATAGTAAATAACAAAATGTATGGCAATTGCTCATGGCCTTGAAGATATTTGCATTCACCTTCGACACGACGAGGCGCCCTTAATTTTCATCGCACGAAGATGAATAAGGGCTTATTTTTTTCGTCTCGAAATTCTCCAGATGCCGTTATTTTTAGTTTTTTTTATCGACCTTTGATTGAGTGATATAAGCAAGAAAGTGCAGATGTAACCTTTGACAAGCCGTAGCGCCCTTAATTTCCATCCTACAGAAGTCAACCAGGGCTTCACTTCTCTGTCTTAAAATTCTCTAAATGCCACTATTTAAAAATTTTTTTTATCGTCAAAATTGCACATGTAACCTTTGACACCGCATAGCACCCTTAATTTTAATCTTACGACATTCATACTGGGCTTAATTTTTTCGCCTTGAAATTATCTCGATGCCGTTATTTTTACCTTTTTTTATCGATTTTTTCTTTGGTGCAACAGCAAAAAAAGCGCAGATCTAACGTTTGACACTGTGTAGCACTCTTAATTTTCATCGTAGGACATTCACACTAGGCTCAACGTTTTTTTCTTAAAATTCTCTAGATGCCGTTATTTTTGAATTTTTTTTCATGAAACTTTCATTTGGTGACATAAACAGAAAAAGTGTAGTTGTAGCATTTAACACGATGCAGCACCCTTAATTTTCATCGTACGACATTCGTACTGAGATTAACTTTTTCATCCGAGAATTCTCTAGATGCCGTTATTTTTCGATTTTTTTTCGATTTTTTTTATCGACCTGTCATTCGGTGATATCAGCAAAAAAGTGTAGATGGAACATTTGACACGGCATAACACTCTTAATTTTCATCGTAAGACATTCATACTGGGCTTATTTATTTCGTCTTAAAGTTATCTCGATGCCGTTATTTTTACATTTTTTTTTCGATTTTTTCTTTAGTGCATCAGCAAAAATAGCGCAGATCTAACGTTTGACACTGCATAGCACCCTTCATTTTCGTCGTAAGACATTTACACTAGGCTTCATTTTTGTTGTTGAAAAGACGAAAAAATTAAGCCCAGTATGAATGTCGTACGGTTAAAATTAAGGGTGCTATGCCGTGTCAAAGATTGCATGTGCAATTTTAACAATAAAAAAAATCTAAAAATAGTGGCATTTAGAGAATTTTAAGTCAAAGAAGTGAAGCCCTGGTTGACTTCTGTAGGATAGAAATTAAGGGCGCTGCGGCTTGTCAGAGGTTACATCTGCACTTTCTTGCTTATATCACTCAATCAAATCTCGATAAAAAAAAACTAAAAATAACGGCATCTAGAGATTTTCAAGACGAAAAAAAAGCCCTTGTTCATCTTCGTGCGATGAAAATTAAGGGCGCCACGTCGTGTCGAAGGTGAATGCAGATATCTTCAGGGCCATCAATTGCTCGCATAAGTGCAGCCATGCAAAAAAAAGTTTCAAAATAAACAGTGCCATAAAAATTCAGATATTATATATCGATGTTCGAATAATAGCATATTCTAGAAAAACAAAAAATTAAACGACCATGAATTAACCTCGGTTGGCTACTTAGTTAACGTATTGAAAAACTATAATAAGCGAAACACTTGCAAGCAGGTCGAATTTTGATTATTGCTATTCGTTGAGCTGCCATGAGGCCACTTGGATATTAAACGTCGAACAATTTGTATCTGGAACAGTCCGGCTCGTTCGGAGGGCCACTTTTGCCGATCAAGATTTTGTTATTAAAGCCCTGGGACCCGAATGTCACAAGGTAGTTATTTTCTTTCGGTATCCATTTTTATCAGCCTCCCAAATTACTTACGTCTTGGAAAAAAAATTAGTAAAAAATCAACTCTGGGATTGTATTTTCAGGCGATAGTTTTTATGGACTCTGAGGAACATGGTCACAAATTCTGCATGAATTTGTCTGACAGTAACTTCGAAACGTTATCTTTTCATCAAGAAGTTCATGGGGAAGCAACCCATATGTTTCTTGCACTTAATTCCTGTTTTAAGATCTTCAAGCCCCGCGTCGCTACTTATATCCGCCGTGAGTACGATTTTATCATACATATGAAAACTTATAACACAAACATTGCGCAACTATTGCAGTCATTTTTTCAATAGCTTATAAAAATTTAAATGCAGATTTGGGTGGAAATTTTCAAGTATGTGGTACCATATTTACATTATGTTTTAACATGTTTCATAATATTTTTCACGTATGTTTTACATATTATATAGCTAGAATAATGGCTGCAATATTCAAACAATTGATAGATTTTGAAATATTCTGATAACCCTCAAGGTTTCTGCATCTGCATTTCTGAATCTTCGGACAACGATAAAAATTAAACCGTAAATCTGAGACGGAATTCCTTTTGCAGTCTTTCATCTTTCTTAATTATCTAAATGCGGATTTAAGATTAAAAATATGCCTCGATTCAAGGGTGTTCTGGGTGAAGTTAATAAAAGGAATTCCGCCTCGGATTTACGGTTTAATTTTTATCGTTGTCCGAAGATTCAAAAATGCAGATGCGGAAATCTTGAGGGTTTTATATTATGCTGATAATATGAACGTTTAAGTTGAATACGGTTCGTTTTAGGACGCGGGAAATTTATAGCTTTCTCTGTAAACGCCAAACCATGGCGAACTTATGATGTCGCGAAGGATATTTGCGACGAGGGTTCCGTATCGGCGATACTCTATCACGTTAAAAATTTAATGATAGCGATAGAATTTGGTACTGAATTTTTATCACATTAATAATATTCCTGAAATTTTTATAAATCTTATTTTTATATGTTGAGATGTGTGCATGTTTGATTTTTGATGAATTTTCGCAATGGATTTTTACTTGCCATTAATTTGAAACGTCGTTTCCTCAGATCGTTTACGTCAAGCTGAGGTGCGTATATATTCGGTCGAGAATATAAATGACCTGGAAAGAATGGATTTTCATTCGATGGAATACAAGAATTTGAAATTTATGACACCATGTATCGACGATCTCGCTGTGACGGAATATAACTCCTGCCAGTATCTTCTTGGGGTGGCTTATAGAAAAGTATTTGTTGTGAAATTCTTATGATTCCAACCAAATTTTTACAATAACGGTTTGTGTAAACGTTGATATTTTTAACCCACCTCGTACATCTTTAAATGCCCTGAATGAAAATTGCAATTATTCTACAATAATTATTTACGAATTAGATAAGGATATTTTGTAACTTTTTAGGATTTCCTCGAAAAATTCAATTGTTATAAAGTATCACGGTAAATGAATAAAGCATTGAACGTTCTTATTTCTCCTGGTATTTGTTTATTATTATTATACATAATTATGTGGAATATTGATATCATAAATGTCGTGCTCAAAAAGTATAATGAATTATTACGCTCCTAATGGTATTAATTAGCGAGCATTTAGTTAAAATGAATCGTTATATAACAGTAAATTTTTCGACCAATGTTTCGCTTAAATTCCCCCTTCGACGTCGAAGGTACTTTTTTTTTTTTGCGGTAGCACCACGACAATTTTTTTATTGTTGTTTAACTCTTCATTCGATAAAACTATCGAAAGGAACAATTTTTTTTTTTTTTTAATTCAAATAGTTATTTTCACAATATTTTTATTTGTAAACGTATCGAGAAACCCAGACGTAATTATTTTCTAAATATTATTGTAAGCACGCGAAAAAATTCGGCGAAGAAGAAAATTAAAATTTGCGACTTTGGTTTTTTTTTGCTATCTCATAGAGGAATCTTTGTTTTCATGAGAAAAAAAAACCTTCGCACGCATGCGTGCAGAGCTTCGAAATTTCAATAACCTGTAACTCAAAAACCATTCAACCGATTGAGCTAAAATTTGGCACAAAAGTGAAGCAGCAATTCGTCTTTGATTGCCGCATTTTTTAACAAAATGTATGCAGAATTTTTTATTTTATGGCTTCTTGAAATTTTTCAAAAAGGACGTGCACACTCTAGCTTCCGTGGAATTGACGATATTTCCTTAAATAATTCTTCAAAAGTGCAAGTACTCTTAAGAGGCAGTTATACACCACCTGTAATTTCTTTGCTCAATGTTAAACGCCTATAGGTCTGTCTCTCTCGGATATAGCTCTGTTTCTCCCGCACTATTTTTCTTTTAATTCTCGGAAAAAAAACGGCTGAATCGAATGAGGAGCCAGAAGCTTAGCCCAATTCTACGATACTCCCGGAGTATCGTCTCAATATACGGATCCTATCTGTCGTATAGTTCGAAAAAAAACAGCTTCAGAAATTTCTGCGAATTTTCAAAAAATCGATCTTTTCATTGCATTTTTCGAAAGTATTCATATTTAAAAGTATCATACTAAAATTTTATGGAGATTCGAGCAGTCCAAGTGTACTTTTGAGCGACGTTTACTTAGCTACCTGAGCGCGCTAATATTCGCACCTCAAACTTTAAACGCGTTTTTCTCAAAACGACGTTTTTGGACGGCTTGTTGATAAAATCTCCGAAACTATCCAACCGATCCTTACCAAAATTTTACCACATGTTCTTCATGGCTATAGGTATAGCGCATATCATACGAATTTGAAAATTTTGAGTGTAACTATTTTTTTTGCAAAAAACCATGAATAAAAACGTGCTTTTTCGTAGTTTTCGGAAAAATGGCCGCCATTTTGTCATTTAAAAAAAAATAAAATATCGTATAATATGCGCTATATCCATTTACCTACTAAATCTAAAACGATTTTTTTTATCATATCAGGACATGATAAAACCGATATATGTATTTTTTTAAAATATTTCAAACTGCGATAACTTATGAACTTTGCACAGTCAAAAAAAAAAAAAAAAAAATTGAGGATTTTCATACTCAATTAGCAACAATTTTTTCGATGACATTTTCAGAAGTCCTTTTTGCAAAGAAAAAAAAATGTATTAATTTTGTAGCAAAATATAGTCTGAAATTACAAAATTAATTCGAAATTAATTATTTTTTATTATTATTTTATTTATTATTATAACCACGTTTCGAATTTTTTTTTTTTTATGGCTGAAGTCATGTGGAATGCCTCAGATGTGTTCAGCATAAAACCATCTACTACTCAAGATTTTTTTGCAAAACGCATATCCAAAATTTGTTATATTCTGCGCATTTTTCAAAACAAAAAAAAACAAAATTAAAATAATGAAAAAAAATCTGAAAAAATTCGTATTCAAATAAATTGACATATCATTTTCATTAGAAAAAAAGTTGAGTTGACTGATTGTTTGTTGAACAATTGTTTTTTTCACCAATTTGTTGATAACATTTTGGGATTATTATTGTGCAAAATCAATCTTTTCAGCACGTTTTATATGCATTCTTTTTTCCCGATTTTTATCCCATCGAGAAGTGATCGAAATGTCTCTGAAACTCACTTTTCGCGGAACTGTACGTATCGATACATCCTTAAACATTCAGAGCTACACTCCCTCGCGGACCTCCCAACCATCACGTATGGTTGGAATTCGGTCGTTTTTCCCACATCCGACCACGAACCAACCGGTCAATTGGTGCACCAAACCAACCAATGATCCAACTTTTCAAAGGTTGATTTCGAGTTGGCTTTTGTAAACCAACCGTAAACCAACCATTTCTTGGACACGATGAAAAGTTGGTTCACGGTTGGATATTATAAACCAACCCGAATTCCGACTTCCAAGGTACAATATCAATGGTTGATTTGTGGTTGATTTTTCAAAACCAACCATAAACCAACCATTTCAGACAACTCACTATCCAGAGGTTGGCTTATGGTTGGTTTTGAAAAATCAACCATCGATATTGTACCTTGGAAGTCGGAATTCGGGTTGGTTTATAATATCCAACCGTGAATCAACTTTTCATCGTGTCCAAGAGATGGTTGGTTTACGGTTATTTTACAAAAATCAACTCGAAATCAACCTCTGAAGCGTTGGAACATTGGTTGGTTTGGTGCACCAATTGACCGGTTGGTTTTTGGGTTGGTTTTAGGTTGAGAGGTCCGCGAGGGCTTACATAGACGATTTCAAAAATTCGATTTTCCTCTCAAATAATCGATTCTAATGAATCAATATCTTCCACCAATCGACTTTAACGAATCGATTGTCTAAACATCGATATAAATTATCAGCACAGCCCATCCCTAAATCGAGCAATTACTGCCCCAGTTGAAAAGTGTTTTAGCGCATGCGCAAGGCGACGACGCTTGTCGCGCTTTCGCGCACAGCAGCGGTGATTTAGTGCGGCTAAGTGAAAAGAGCTGTAGTGAGTTTTCGCCGAGTGACGTGGCTCGAATGACGGCTGCACGAGTTTCTCGTGTCGTGGAGTCTAAACTATCAAACTAGCATTACTATCAGCGGCTACAATGAATTAATTGTCATTTTGCGTGATTATCGTACAATAAGTACAACAATCCTTGGGATAATCGAATACCGGGTAAGTTTATTAATGCTCGGCCTTTTGCTTTTTTCTATGCTGACACAATCCGGTTTATTTGCCACTGTAGTTACCTTCAATATTTATTAACTATTCTCACGAACGTTACAGAATCATGACGACCTACGAGGATTTTATTCAGCAGAACGAGGATCGCGATGGCGTTCGTTTTACATGGAACGTCTGGCCCTCTTCGCGAATCGAAGCCACCAGACTGGTCGTACCTCTGGGCACTTTGTATCAACCGATTAAAGAGCGTCTAGACCTTCCACCTATTCAGTATGATCCCGTTCTTTGTACAAGATCAACCTGCCGAGCTATTCTTAATCCACTTTGTCAAGTCGATTACAGAGCTAAACTCTGGGTGTGCAATTTCTGCTTCCAACGGAATCCTGTAAGTATTCTTACTGGCTTATTATTTTTTTATTATGTTTACAGGAATAAAAATGCATTTGACAATTGGACGTTAGAGATGTTATAAATAATTCTATATTTTTTTTTTATGTACAGTTTTATCGGGATCAAAGCAATGAATTACCGTGCTTAAAATTCCTTTAGCTTTTTCTTTCAGTACCTGAGAGTAATTTAATAAGAAACTGCTCTGTTCTTGTTGTACATATGAGCAAATTTACTTAAGGCAGCTAAAAAATAATTGTATTAAAAAATTGGGTTGCTTATAGAAGTATTTAACTACAATATTCATTGATGGAACAATAGTGTGTTTTTTTTTCATGTTTCATCTTTTCAAACCTTGATAGTACTATATTTCTATTTATTGGAGTAAGTAAATGAGAAAAAACTTTAAACATGCAAAACTGTTATCTATTGTTTACTTTTACAATTTCACATAGTTTTGTCTTTCTCTACATGATTTTTCTTTCATTCCATATTCATGTGCTGGTCAAAAATGTTAATCAATTTTCCCTTACAGTTTCCTCCTCAGTATGCAGCCATTTCGGAACAGCATCAACCTGCTGAATTGATTCCTATGTTCTCAACCATTGAATACACTATTACGGTAAGGTATTTAGTCTGTGCTAAGCTTAGAAGCATTTTTTTTGTTTTTAAGTATGAGAAGTTGCTATATACCATTTTTATAGTACTAAACAGTTTTATTAAAGCAGTTTTATATTTAAGCTCTCAATGCGTTACATAGATGCATTCCGCATTTCGAGGAAATACTGCTTTTTCAGAATCACATTTCATTCTTATAAAATTTGAACAAAACAAAAGCTTATTTTTTAACTATCCTTATGTTACATCTTTAGAAGGTTCTTCTATCAGGAAGCAAAAAATGTGCGAAGGAGAATTGTGCAAATTGTTTTTTATAATTTTTTTGCTATATTCAAAGCAATCTCTATGAGAAAGTATGTTGATTGATTTTGGCTTCTCCATAACGCTAAACTTGTAAAAATAAAAAAAATATTGAGCCACAAATTTTCCGGGTTCTACTTAGCAGACTTGGTTTAGTTCAGAAAACGTTTTTCTAAAAACTAGAAGTGTCATAAAATTGAAACTACTTGATTCATGGCAAGTTTGGACTTATACTTTGTTCCATGTTAATCCTTATGTGAACCAAATTGGAATACGGTATCCCGTAATTTGTACCAGCAAGCGCACGAAGGATGCGTAATTTTTTCGGAAATTCAAAAATCTATCAAATCTGATCCGTTTTATAGATTTAACTCAAATTTATTACCGTCTTTTTTCATAATTTGAAAAAACAATTGCGTCAGCTAGACAGCATCCATACTTTTTCAAAAATCTGAAAGTTTTGACTTGAAAAGTCCGTTCCATTTGTTTATAAATTTATATGTAGAATGGAGTGTTGCTGCTCTACTGTTGTTCCAAATTTTAGTTTCATTGTTAAAGACGTTCTTGAGATATAGTGGTTTAAATTTTGCAAGTTTGCAAAATCCATACATCCGGATTTTTTTTTTCAACCACTTTATGTTTTAGACCATTTTAAGTAGTCTAACATGAAAATCCTGGATGTTTTTTTTCAACGAAAACAAACCTTTCTCTTTGAGGAAACCTAAGATAGAGAATGGAAAATCTTATAGAGAAGGGGCAAGGTTCTCTTTTGTATATTTTTCAATTCACAACAATGATAACATTCCGTTGATTTTCATTGCAGAGAGCACAATCATTGCCTCCGATATTCCTGCTGGTGGTGGACACTTGTATGGACGAGGAGGAGCTCGGAGCTCTTAAAGATTCCCTGCAAATGTCTCTGTCGTTGCTCCCGCCCAGTGCCTTGATAGGGCTGATAACTTTCGGAAAAATGGTGCAGGTCCATGAATTAGGATGCGAGGGATGTAGCAAAAGTTACGTGTTTCGTGGGACGAAGGATCTCCAGCCGAAACAGGTGCAAGACATGTTAGGCATCGGCAGACCAGTCCCCGGTCAAAATCCAAATCAACAGAGAGGACCTTCAGGGCAACCGTTGCCTCCGGCAAATCGCTTTCTTCAGCCTGTCCACAAATGCGACATGAGCTTGACCGATTTGTTGGGCGAATTGCAAAGGGATCCTTGGCCCGTAGCTCCGGGTAAACGTCCTTTGAGATCGACGGGTGTCGCACTTGCAGTCGCTACTGGCCTTTTGGAAGCCAGTTATGCCAATACTGGAGCTCGGTACGTGAAATTATGAAAAATTCTGTGTCCCGTAAACTCTTATATTTTTTCATTATAAGCGCAATCACATTCTCTGTCCCGACACTTTTTCTTCGAAGCCCGGATATTTTTTATGACCCAATGTTAGCACTGAAATATCAAGTCTTCCGAGTTGATCCTGTGAATTTTTTCTCGAATCTTGACATGTAAAATTCGCGTTTCTATTTTATTTCGGCGAAGATATTTGTATTTGGCAACCGAAAAATCACGAGTATCCAAATAATTATTCGGATGCTCGTGAAAATAGATCAATTTGCGTAGATTCATGAGTCAATTTTAACGCAGTACAAATATATAATAATTTTCTCATCGCATACAAAGTATCCAATAAGAGAGAGTATTTTTGTTCAGCTGATGAAGTGCAGTAACGAGAAATCGTTTTCCTATGTCCAAAAACTTTGAAGCTTTGAAAATCTCTATGAATTTTTTATACCAATTTCAGTTTGTTTCATTAATTGTATTTTTTAAATTTTAGTCTGTTTTATTATAAGCTAATGTTGTTTCTTGATGATTTGTGATCATACAATTTGCGAGTCATTTCATTGGAGTCAGTGCTCCACTTCCAGTCGATACCACGTAACTGTCTATAATAATGTCTTTATTGTCATTACAGTTATGAAGTCTTTTTCACAGGAGTTTTTCCTTTGCATTTATACATTTTCGCACTACGTAGTCGAAGCATTTTCTTCCCATCGTTGTCATCTTCTTCACTCTACTGCTTTTCGATCGGTTAACTTTTACAAAATTACTGCAGATAATTTGCTACAGACGTTGAACATGGCTTTTTTTCCGTTTTTCTTAAGGATTATGCTCTTCGTCGGTGGACCATGTTCTCAAGGTCCTGGTCAAGTAGTAACGGACGATCTTCGACAGCCCATAAGATCGCATCACGACATTCACAAAGACAACGCAAAGCACATGAAAAAAGCAACGAAGCATTACGACGGTTTGGCGGCTCGTGCAGCGGCGAACGGTCATATAATCGACATGTATTCGTGCGCTCTCGATCAGACCGGTCTTCTGGAGATGCGGCAATGCTGCAATTCTACAGGCGGTCATATGGTAATGGGCGATTCCTTTAATTCGTCCCTCTTCAAACAAACCTTCCAGCGTGTTTTCACTAAAGATCCGAAGAGGGATTTGAAAATGGCGTTCAACGCGACGCTCGAGGTGAAAACCTCGCGGGAATTGAAAGTTTCCGGGGCTATCGGACCATGTGTCTCCCTAGGAGTCAAAGGCCCGAGCGTCGGCGAACAGGAAGTCGGACTTGGGGGTACGTGCCAGTGGAAATTCTGCTCGCTTACTCCATCGACGACAACCGCACTATTTTTCGAGGTCGTTAATCAACATGCCGCTCCGATTCCGCAAGGCGGCAGAGGCTGCATACAGTTGATCACTCAATATCAACATAGCAGTGGACAACGAAGAATTCGAGTCACAACGATTGCCAGAAAGTAAGTTATAATAATTTGTTTATTTGTTACTTATTCATAATGTGTAGAAAAGATAGGATAATAATATAGCTCGAGGTAGTGATAATTACATTGCTTGTCTTACAAAGAAAAAACGAACTTAATCTCTTAAGGCAAAAGAGCGCAATTTAGACGCAGCCAATATATACTGTATTTTGGCCAAAAAGTAAGTACTTTCAGTAATGGGGATAAGAATAATATTAATAAGTATAAACCGCATCAATCAACGAACAAAAAAGTCTTTAGAGGTTTACGTCCTGGAGCCAACAGAAAAAAGTTATCGTTGACAATGTGTAAAAATCTGCAGATGCAAAAATCTTTAGGGTAATAATCAAGATAGAGGAACGAGAATGTTCATTAAGCATTCTCTGTGAATTTAGCCATTGTTTTTGTTATAAGCACCTCAGATTTGTTTCATAATGAGTTATATGAAAATATCGATAATAGGCATTCAATTTGAATTGAAAAAAAACATTTCAATCCAATATTTAAAAAAATGCCCTTTTTTCAATCGGACGTATCTCGGAAACTTAAAGTTACTGAAAGAAAATGTCTGCGCATAAAAGTTGTAATTCTGTGTTAGCTTTGAAAATAATAAAAAGCGGGTTCCTTGCACAAGATCAACGAAGAAATCCGTGTTAAAATTCAATAAAATAATAAAATAGATATTGAATATAATGTATGGCATTGTTTAACGCCGATGAAAATGAATTTTCGGTGGGGCCAGACGGTTTTTATTTTATTCTTACGTTACTCATATGATATTCTATTCAAATACCAACTATTAGGTGTTACGAACATTCGTATCGGGAGGTACGGATTTTTCAAAATGTTCATCATTGTTATGCTATGAAAAGTAATTTAGCTCTGGTTTGTACATAGAATGTTTATTGCTCAGCTATATTTTCACGTAATTTTGCTGTTAGAAATGTAATTTATTGGTTTCTTATGTGAAAAGACAGCACGACCAGAGTGATTTATGTTTTTCATGTTCAAAACAATAGTGATCTTTGTTTACACCGAACTTTATTTTGTAGGAAAACCTTTTAACATACCTATACTTGTTATTCTAAAAAACGAGTTAAAATTCAAGTTTTCCTTCGAAATCTGTATTTTTTCGCTAATTCAATACGAAAACCTTGCAGAGCGGCGCTTTCATCTCAATACAAATAGTAATAACGTAATTTTTCCATAGTTGGGCCGACGCGTCCACCTCGTTGCCCCACATAAGCGCAGGATTTGATCAGGAAGCCGCGGCAGTGCTTATGTCGAGATTAGCAGTTTTCAGGGCCGAAAGTGATGACGGTCCGGACGTACTTCGATGGGTCGATAGAATGCTTATCAGATTGGTAAGACCGACGATTTCTCTTCTAAAACTTCGCTCCTGAACGCAATTTTCGCTCTGTTTTCATTATTAACCGACAATTTCGTGTGCTTTTCTCTCTGCAGTGTCAAAAGTTCGGCGAGTACAACAAAGACGATCCCAACAGCTTCAGACTTGCGGAAAACTTTTCTCTCTATCCACAGTTCATGTATCATCTGCGTAGATCGCAGTTTTTACAAGTGTTCAACAATTCCCCGGACGAGACTAGTTTCTACAGGTATAAACCAAAAAATTAGTATCTTTTTAACTTTATAAGCCGTGAGTTTTTGCTGATTGCCGAATTTATTTATCTTTTTCAGACACATGTTGATGCGCGAGGATCTTACGAATTCCCTGATTATGGTACAACCGATTCTGTACAGCTATGGTTTTGGTGGTCCACCGGAGCCAGTTCTGCTTGACACATCGTCCATTCAACCTGATAGAATTTTACTTATGGACACTTTCTTCCAAATTCTCATATTCCACGGCGAGGTAAATTTATATTCACCGCTAGCACTATGTTAGTATTTAGTAGATAAATGCATGATTTTTAAATATGTTGTTCAAGAAGCCCTATTTATGGCATCTGTGAAGTTTCAACGTATGTTAACGACCTTTTTTTCGAGAAATAGGAAGTTAAAAAATCGCATTTCAATATAGCTGGTATAGGGAATACGTGTCCATGCCAGTATTTTTCGATAATACATGACGAAAGTAGTACTTCAATAAACAACTAAACGGTCATTTTTTTCACCATATTGCAGGCTTTCAGATGATAAGTGAAAAATATAGGGTAAACGAATGTTAGAAAAATATTTATTGGATTATTGCAAGCGAAATTATATGAAATCATCTGGTTGCCTCAATATGGCCGACGCAAATGCGACTTGGCAACACCGCGCTCGGGAGATACGTGACCGCTTCATTCAGTAGATCGGGCGAAGAACGTTGCGTTTTTGTGTATGCACATCATAAACGTGACAACACTTGTAGCACTTTACACGCAGAATACTCGCCAAACTTCCTATTATTTCGCTCTTCGTATATTGTAACGAAAGTGGAGTCTTGCACGATGTACACCACAAATCTTTCGCGAGTGTTTCAAATTCTACGATGCATCGCCCGTCATGCGCCGGAGGTTCAGCCGTCCTTTTCAAAACTTTCTCGCTTAACGATCGAATCTAGTAAATTCTGCCGAGCTTTTTCAATCTTTTCCGACACGAACTTCCCTTTTCGTTTCCCATGAGTGGTATGAGTATTATGTCTCGCTATTATTAAAAAACATTGGTCGGAAACAACTCTTTACCGGTTATGTCGGTTAGGATCCGTCAAACTATTGTATTTACGGTCCCCACGATGCGACGTTGCCAAGTTTACATCGGTGATCTTCAGGTAGCGAGTCAATCTCGAGATCGAATATAAAAAGGAAATACGTACTACAATGGGACTCTAAAATCATTACCGGATAATATAAGAATATTTTCAATATGAATGTATATTAATGCAATTCCTTTCAATAGTGACATCAGAATAGAGCTTCGCATGACTAGTCTGATGCTAGAACTACCTTAAACCAGGTTCCAGCTGCAAAAGCATAATTTCATCTCCTTTATCAACCTCTTATATACCTAAGAATATATAATTTAACGATTCGATGGCTTACATGCGGTCATTCACATTTAGAGAAATTGAAGTTTGAAAAATGTCGAGTATTTTATTTGAAAAATTGCCATTTTATGTGAATTTCAGACGATAGCTCAGTGGCGCCAACTGAAATATCAAGACCAACCGGAGTACGAAAACTTCCGGCAACTTTTGGCTGCTCCCGTCGACGATGCCGCGGAAATTTTGGGTGGACGATTCCCTGCACCACGTTACATAGATACTGAACAGGGCGGCTCTCAAGCCCGGTTCTTGTTGAGCAAAGTTAACCCGAGTCAGACGCACAACAATATGTACGCCTATGGCGCGGTAAGTTACGAATTATCGAAATTTTTTACGATGTCTAATTTTTCATTGCTAATCTCAATTCGCCCTTTGAATCCGACAATCGTCTGTAAGGTGAGCCGACAAAACTGTTTTGTTTTCTCGAGAATGTTTTCGGGTGGGTTTCAATATACAAAATGGACCCAAAAATTTATATTTCATCGTTTAAATTTTTTCAGTAAAAAATTCAAAATTGGTAAAGTGGTTCACACTTTATGGAACTTTGAGTTATTCAAAAAGTTAACGGTATTGCATTAAATACTGCAAAAGATGAGATTCCCGAAGTTAATATATAAAGAAAATAAAATTCGGCCAAAGTCTATATAAGATTAGTGACGAACGGTCACAAATTTTTATTTTGTGGAATCTTGAATTCGTAGAAAAAATTACTTTCTCGCATTAACTTTTGCAAAACTTGAAATATTCAAGCCTATACTTAGTGTAAAAAAAAAGTAATATTCAGTTGTGATAGATGTATAATTTGGTGATGAACGGTTCAAAATGTCACTCTCATGAGTTTTTCAATTATTTAAGGAATAAACGTTATCGCATTAATTTCTGCAGAGCTGAAAATAACGAGCGCGAGTTTAGTACCGAAACAAATATTATTCATTTATGTTTATTCATTCATTTAAAACTAGGATGCCAAGTAGAACCTTGCGCATTATTTCCTTATTATTTTTCGCTTTTTACGAAGCTTTTTCTATGAGGACGCTAACATTGATAAACATATTGGCTCATAGACGTAGATTTGTAAAACACAAAAAAAAAATTAGGGAGAAATGTGCAAGATCTTTCAAATAATATTTTCTCTCATCGAAATTGACGAATTTGATGGAAATTGGTCTTCCTTCGCTGAAATTTCCATCCGGTCACTGAGAAAATACGGCATTCTTCTTCAACTAGGACACATTTCTTTTTCTTTTTAGGAATTTGCGAAGTGTACCAAAGTGTTTCACGTTTTTTATCTTTACGTAAAACTTAAGATGATGGCTGATCACTGCGTGATTTAGATTCTTATTTCTTCTAAATGGAATACCTATTGTTAATTGTCAACGGCATTTCGGTGAAAACAAGTTTTGTTTCGGTTTACCTTACTTCGTGTCTAGAGTTTTGAAGACGAAATACGTAACTAATCATTTTTTATGTCATCATGATCCTGTGAACCAGGGGACGCCGTTTTCCAACGGGGTGTGTTTTATTTTCATCATTATACTCGAGTCGTTCGTTTTTTTTTCTCCCGCTGAACATATCCCTAAACAACGCCACAAGCGTTTAACACTTAACATTTCAAGGGCTTAAGGAATCGCAAATATTAACCATTTATCATTAAGGATGTGTCAGAATACAAGCGTTTTAAACCATAGAATTGGTTCGATTATAATTTGTTAGTGTTTTTGATGACAATGATTTTTCGTTTGCTTCAAAAAACTTAAATTATAATGCAATCAATATTTTGGTTAGAAATGTATGCGTCATACATCCTTAAGACGATGTAGAACATATGCGCCGGGTCTTTTTTCGTTCACTTTGTTGTTTTTTGTACACATTGTCATTAACCCCAATTTTTTGTATTTGTATATATTGAAACTTAAAACCAAGAGAGCAATAGAGTTTATAACATAATGGATAGAATATTTATTTCTTGTTTAAGTCAATATATTCATATCGACTCAGACAAAAACAAATTGTACATAATGGATAGAATATTTATATCTTGTTTAAGTCAATATATTTATATGTCTCAATGCTGCGAGTGTCGAAGGGTTGACTGAAATATTCCAAATTACCTTTTTTAGTAGGTTGTAATTTTCGTCGAAAGCAATTTCAAGCTTCTATCCGAAGTTTGCTTTGCCTAAATTATTATTTGATATTGCTTTCAGATCTAAACATATTCGCCGAAATTTTTTTCTGATAAAATTTTTGGTACCTCTTTGTTTTTTTTTTTTTCTTTTAGGTATATGGTATTAGGTACATGGTGGTTGTAGAGTTGGGAGAAATGAGTTGTTTTTTCAATGCACTATCTTTTTCATGATTCATTACATCAAATATGGTGTCTAACAGTCATTGACATTCTGGAAACCCTGAAATATCAGGAAATATTTTTGAAAATTAAGAATCTCGATGATATGAGGCTGTTTAGTTGCAATTTTTTCTAACCAGCTGAAAATAATAACCATTGTACAGTCCCGCCAATCGTGAGATTCAGAGAAAATTTCGATTACTTCCCGATGGGATGAAAGTCGGGAAATAATAATCAATATTAAACGTGCTGAAAAGATCAATTTTGCATCGTGATAATTCCAAAATGTTATCAACAAATTCCTGAAAAAAAAAAAAAAAAAAAACAATTGTTTAACAGTCAACCTATTTTTTTTTCTAATGAGAATGATATGTTAATTTATATGGATGCGTATGAATTTTCTCAGAATTTTTTCTTTATTTTGATTTTGATTCTATGTATTTTCAAAAATGTGCGCGAAATAACGAATTTTGGATATTTGTTCGGCATATGACCATCTACTACACTTAAAATTTTTTTGCGGAACGCATATCCAAAATTTGTTATATTCTGCGCATTGTTAAAAAAAAAAAAAAATCAAAATCAAAATAAAGAAAAAAACTGAAAAAATTCATACGCACTCAAAAAAATTGACGTTTTCATAAAAAAAAAGTTAGGTTGACTGTTTATTTGTTGGACAATTGTTTTTTCGCCAATTTGTTAATAACATTTTAGGATTATTATTATGCGAAATCAATCTTTTCCGCACGTTCTATATGTATTATTTTTCTCCGATTTTTATCCCATCGGGAAGTGATCGAAATTGTCTCTGAAACTCACTTTTGGCGGGACTGTACCTACCATACATTTTAAAATCGAAGAAAATATAATGAATTCTTTACTTTTTGGTACGGAACATTGCGTATGGATTATTGGACTTCGCAACAGTTTCTTTGTTGAGAGTCTCTGAATATTTATATACGTTATAAAATGTTTCACCGTTCAATGTTTTTACAATTTAATACCGATAAAAATAAGTATTTGAAATGTTTATATTTTCATCTTGAAAATCAGCAAATACCAAATGATTCAGCCTCGAATTCTTACACATCAGGGAAAAGTAATGAAATTTACGAAACATTATTTATTCCGCAAAAAACGAGTACTGGGATTTGGATCCATTAATGATTACGTAAAACGTGACTAATGGAACTCGGATCAATCAATAACTACTTTGTTAGCGAGTAATGAATTCTGATCAACTCTTGTCACTAAAGTAAATGGATCTCAATTATAATCCTCAAAACCAGAAAAAGAACCGAGTTCAATTATCCACGAATTTAGTGATACATTTACACTTTCACAACTTTGTGTAGATGGTGGTGGTAATGAGTGACGGGTATTTCATTATTTACGCTTAGTAAACCACAAATGTGTCCAAAATTTACTGACAGTATTATAATGTATGTTATTTAGGAGAGCGGAGCGCCTGTATTGACCGACGACGTCAGTCTTCAAGTATTTATGGAGCATCTGAAGAAATTGGCTGTATCATCAACAGCTTAGGCCATATAATTAAGTTGGAGGAAGTGCTACCTCGTCAAAAAAGATTATTTGTGCTTTTATAATGAAAGATGTATTGTATAAAATTAGAAGAAAAAAAAAACGCAACCGCGTATTATCACTAAGACATCATGAGGAATCGGCCAAGCTGAAGCAAATCTTCATCACGAGAACGAAAAAGATTCGTGTTGCAAAAAAAGGACTTGCAGCGAATCTTCAGCCGGAAAGAGGAGTTTAATATGGCGTTAATTTACGTAAAATAAAAAAAATACATTTTTTTTCTGATGGGGATAAAAGAATAGATAAAAAATAAAACAACCGATTCATTTGTCCAATAATCGTGGCACTGGTTTCATTATTTCTTTCATTTTCTCCCAATACAATATTAATATGTATACAATATTTCTACAAACGATAAATATTTGTATTCACAATGATCGGTTATCTTCAAAGCACTGCTACAGCATCGAATGCCCAAAAGTGAGGCGCTCTTTCGTCTTTTAAACGTACTTTTATGAATCACGGTATAAAGGACAAAATTAGACCAGAATTATTTGCGCGCGTGTTCTCCTGAGTAAGAGACTATTTTATGTTTAAGTTTATGCCTCTTTTACAGCGTGAATTGAGCGCACATTTTTATCGACGTTTGTAGCAATCAAAGATCGTTTTTCGAGGTCGGAGTGAGACAAAAAAGAAATACTATTTACAATTCTCTGGGTAGTAAAGTACCCACAAAAAAGAGAAGAAAAATATATATACCACAATGTATGCATCCTTGCAATATTCTTCACAATTTTCATAACGACTTTGTGCATTTCTACGGCCTACAAAGTTTTAAAGAAAGTTTAACTGAGAAACCTTATAGACATTTTCTGTTCGACGTCAGTCCTTTCCAGGACCTTACAAAATTCCTCAAAGGATATCATTCCGTCGCCGTTATCGTCGGCTTCGACTATTGTTCTCTCTACGATACTGCTCAGCTGTTCTTCGCTGTTAAAGGAGAAAGTTGGTTATAAGGCAAATATTTTACGACTTATTTCGAATTTGTTGAATGTTAATTTTGACCTACCTTATGTTTGCACCGACCATCATATGCAGTATGGCTAGCAATTCGTCTTTTGATATCAGATCGTCGTTATCCAAATCGTACATTTTGAATGCAACTGCAAAAGCAGCAGAATTATAGCTTCATATTTATTTTTGAGATCGAGATTTCAACAACACATTGAATAAACTAAGAACACACATCAATTGGAAAGATCAATTGTACGAAAAAAAGGAAACATGGAATGAAATTAAATTGCCAGAATTGCAGCGTTCAAATGCCACGAAAAAATTATAAAAATTTTAGATACGGAGTTTCAAAAATACTTAACAGTATTTCATGAAGATAATTGTGACTTACATCTAAGTTTTTCTTGTCTCGAATTTAGTCTGTTGGGACTGTTCTTTTTGATTGGCCTGAAAAGGGCGAGAACTTGCATGAATTGAAGAAAATTGACACGGTCATTGCCACTCTCGTCGAAGAAAGCATTGACTATCCTCTCCCCAAGAGGATTAATTGCGAGTTCTGGTATTCTTAGAAAGTCCTCCCTGCTCAAGGTTCCACAATCGCCACGATCGAGACTGGTGAATCGACTGTAGAGTCTCTCGATTTGATTCGGAGTAACTGCATAACAAAGATAAGTGTTCTTCTTAATAGTTGGCGTGAGACGCTGCCGCGTCTCTTAATTACAGTACGTACATTATTAAAACATTCTGAAAATTGCAATTTTTAAATGATTTTGATTTTAAAAACCCTTTGAGTTTTTGGGTAGAACTCTTTTCATGATTTTTTATAAGGTAAGCTTTTTTCGGGTATTTTTTCTTTCATATTCAGGGCATTAGATATCAGGACACTTAGAATAATCCGAAACGTCGAGAAAAGTGGTTCAGAAAGAATGTATATCGGACATTTCATCGCGATTCGACTTAGGTCTGACCCTCAATCTCCCCGATTCGGCTCGTAATTTTGTGTGGGAAAGGTTAGACGTTCGAGTACAGCAGATTTTTTCTTCTATGCAAATTCCTCAGAAAATATTTATTCAAAGTGACATATCAAATGCCATAATTTAATTATCTAAAAAAGTTCTGAAAAATACTTTGTGGAGTATCAAAATTTTCTGGCTTGTATCAAAAGTAGGCAAGATTTTTCCTTTTATAGTTTTTAAGCTTTATTTATTGAAAAAATTGTTAAAAAATAGAAAAAAGAAACTATCTACTATAGAACAACTTGCGAAAGATTTTTGTACACAGACAGAAATGTTTGATAAGTTTCAGAATTTTTCCAGATCTAAGAAAATTGTAAAAGCACTGATTTTACATAATTAAAAGTTTGACCAGTCGCTTGTAGTAGATTGATTTTTTAAAAATTCTCTGATAAAGTTTTAAATGAAAACAGCTCAAAATCCATATGAAAAAAAGTGTTACCTATTTTGTCTATTTTTCAGAATCTTTTCAGATTTTCAAATTATGACTCTCGATATGGTGCTTTAAAAAAATGTTAAAAAGAAAATTTGCTCAGGAAAAATAAGATAAAAAATCTGTCGCATTAGAAGATCTAACAAATCCTACAAAAAAACTATGAGCCAAATGAGAGTGGTTTAGGGTCAGACTCAGGTCGAATTGGGATGGAATGTCCCATATGGCCAGCATGTGGAATTCTAACTATAATACCTCAAGAACAGCTTTATGATTGAAGCAGAAGTTAACAGAAGTGGGTGAGGTATACACCTTTGTTTGTGATTATTTTAAAAGAAATTTAACTATCAGATTGTCTTTAATTCCTTTTAAATTTTTAGAAGAATGTCTGTATGTTCCTCAAATTTGTAGCTATAGAGCTAAATAATTGATGTACAAATAAAGCTATGTAAAAGAAAGATCAGCATTGAATTTGGGGTGAATCTATAAATAGGTTTGGCTATTATAGGATTTTAAATTTTTTAAAGTTTACATTTTGATCTAACTCATGTAAAATATCACAAAATCAATAAAAATTTTCTACAGACAAACAATAATACTTAGTGCTGATGTGAACTTAATTTGGTGATAATCGGTACAAGGACATTTTATAGCATTTTGAGTTTTTTTTCAAATCAATATTTTCCTCTAACTCAGATCAACTGACACTAAATCCATTTTAGTGTAGCTAGAAAGCAAGAAATTATAAAAGAATGTAACACATCTTTACTTATATAAAACAAGGATACAAAGAAGAGCCTTACACATTGCTTCCTGCTTACATTTGAGTGTTTACAAAGTTTTTTCTATAAGGAAGTGAAAATAGTACACACACATTGTAATAGCTTGACAAACATTTAAATGTAATAAGAGGAAGCAATCAGGGATGGCTAATGTTCAAGTAACATATTAATAAGAATATATTTTGGTCCGAATAACTATGAATAATTGTGAAAACATTGCAAAATCATTATTTTTTCTTGAATAATAAGAAGTAAATAAAACTAATTGATGATTGAAAAGTCATATTATTGGTCTTAGTGAATAATTGGCAGATATTTTAAAAGTATTTTGAATATATTTTTATTTGAATCTTGTCCAACCCTAATAGCATTGTGCAATGCTCCACTTTGCATACTTTGTTTCAGTAATGTTTTGAACCTGTCGAAAACAAAAAATACTGTGATTTACAATTTAAAAAAAAATAGTACTTCGAGCAATAAATATTCTGCTATAAACATAACCTGTAAAGTTATATATTCTAAGTACACAACTTATGCGAATTACGCAAAAATTTAATGCAACAATATACATTTTCCTGAACAAAAAAAAAGGGCAATCTTATTGACAAATAAGAAGACAATAATTCCAAACTTTATTTCAATGATTGTGATCTCAATCATGAGTGTCATTTAAACCTTTTTTTTTCAATATTTTTCTAGGTAAAATAGCGAAACATCGTGTTTTGATGAATTGAAATATTTGCCAAATAAGGCAATTCTAATTTTATTACTAGTAATTACTATTCGTAATTTTCTTAATCTGCTGTCACATGAGAAGTGATATCAAGTGGCCAATAACTGTATCGACAAACCGATGCGAATGATTGTTAAGGGAACAAAGATTTTGTCCGAATGAGGCTAATAAAAATGTCGTTAATATTTCGCTATAATTGATTGAATAATCGTATAATGGAATATAAAATAACGTACATCCAGTGGCTTCTTGTATTTGTGCTATTTCCTCCTCGCGCAGGAGAAGACTCGATTTATTTCCCATTATTGTCGCGTGTTAATTAATGTAGATGGGTTTTTAAGGTACTTGGTTGGCAGTCGCGTCACAACCTTGTAATCGGATAATCTGATTAAAATCCAGTCACTCGCTCATGATAATGTACACAGTGGTCAAAGTACGGCCGAGTTTGGAGTTTGACTTTAGGTTAGACAAGCGATTCGTAATCTTGCGGCTACCATAATAATACTATATTCATCGTTTCCCCTTGTACGAAAATCACCGAACATTCCCGACCACATTGTATTTACAGGTGACAGATCGCCGAAGGGTGATTTCATCTAGTCTCCCTTTTATCGTGTGACCTTGACGCGCCATCTCCGCGGAAGACCTTGTAACTAATCCGACGTTTTTATTAGTCGAGTATGTGGTTCATCTACCAATTATCGACGAGATTTCTAGCGCCAAATTTCAAATTTCCCTATTTTTATACGCGAAAACTAAATCGAAATTTTTGTCCTTTAAACTGAAAAATTTGTAAATTTTTGTCCTTCAAACAGAAACATTTGTAAATTTTTGTCGTTCAAACAGAAACATTTGTAAATGTTTGTCCTTCAAACAGAAGATTTTGTAAATTTTTGTCTTTCGAACAGAAAATTTTGTTAATTTTTGTCCTTCGAACAGAATTCTTTTTAAATTTTTGTCCTCCAAATAGGAAGTTTTGTAAATTCTGTCCCTGAAAGTACGAAAATGATGAGTTAGAATTTTGCACTTGCATTTTACGAGAAAAATTCCATCATTTTCCAATACCTTTGGAAGTGTCATGTTTTGTTATTTTTTTTGAATTTTTTTATCAAATGTAGTGTCTGAAAGAATTATTACATGCAGACAGTACGAATAATCTTACTATTAGATTAAGAAAAATAATACATTGTTTAGCTTTTCACGTAAATAATCATATTCATTGGAGCCGAAACCGCGTGAACCGATTGACCCCATGATTATGTATCGTACTCATTCACGGTTTCGTACTGAATTGTTTGATCGATACGAACTTTATTCAATTGGTATAATATAATGTTCTCGACGGTATCTGGAAGAAGGTTGCTTAGCAAACTGCCGTTTCGTTTAGCAGCATCGACGAGTGTCAGTCAGAAATACTTTCAGAGTCACTCGAAATTTTTGCCGCACACTGAGCTTATAGGTTATGCCGAGTCTACTTCGATAAAACATCACAATATTCGGAGTTATATGAAATGTCACATTACGAGGAAGCCATACAGCTCACAAATCGATACCAACGCATCATCTGAACAGTAAGCAACCATTGATTCTCACATTTTTCACGAATTTGACTTTTTCGAACAGTTGTTTTGATGGTCGAAATACAAAACCAAGTTTTTTGTGATTTATTTAATTTTATTTATTTATATATCATCGTTATAAATAAATAAATAAAGTAAAACCAAATTCATCTTTTTGATGGTTTTTTCGATATAAATAGAAAGGCAAAGTTGGTCTTCATGTAACTAATTATGTTAAGTGAAGTAACAAAAATTGCAACTTTGAACAACGCCTCATCAGTATAACAAAATTTTGATACATGAGGCACTTGGTATCATCCATCTGGGTTTTCCTGCAAATTTAATGGGTCCTTAATAACTATTAAAACAAAAATATGATGCCTGATTGATATTTAATATTTGAATGGTAACGAAAGAGTGAATGAAATTCTACCATATAACTGCAATATTCTGTGTTATTTGGCTGATGACACTTAGATCAAAATATGCAAATGATTGTTTTAATTCCATTCAATCATTTCAGAGAACTGGACCCTCTTCAATTTGAAAAAATATCTGGGGATACCTTGGACTCCTTGACAGAATATTTTGATGATTTGGTAGATCAAGCAGCACATTTGCAGGAAGCAGATGTTTCTTATGGTGTATGTTAAATTTTTATTCCCTCATGAAAATATTACTATCAATAATTGGTCGAGGAATTATAAGTAAACAGTTTTTAAAATTCACAGGTTTGGAGACATTTTTATCCAGTTTCCTGACTCTTACTAGAAATCACAGTCATTCCCATAATATTTTCAGAATATTTCAAAATTCTGCCAAATGATACAAAAAATATACAATTGTAGAAAAAGGCGCATACAATAATTTTGGAAAAAGATGTCTAAAATTTTAAAGAATTTTTCAGATATTCATGGCAATATTTTCATCATGTTCTATGACTTTTATTCAATTGCTGGTTCTGGCAAAATTTATCAATACTTACATCATAATATTTTCAGAATATTTCTGCATTCCGTCAAATGATACAAAAATATACAACTGTATAAGAATATGCATGAAATAATCTTGGGAAGAACTGTCAAAAATTTTAGAGAAATTTTGAGATGTTTATGACAATATTTTTATCATGTTCTATATGTTTAATCAATTGTTTTTTCTCGCAAAATTTATGAACCCTTATTTTTACAGGATGGTGTGTTGACTGTGAAATTTGGAGAGGAGCATGGAACATATGTGATAAACCGTCAAACACCCAATAAGCAAATTTGGCTCTCTTCGCCAAAATCGGGACCAAAACGATACGATTATATCAATGGTCGATGGATCTATAAGCACGATGGTAAATCGTTGCACGAAATTTTGGACGAGGAAATACCAACTGTTGTAAAGAGCGAAACGAAATTTGCCGACTGTTTGTACGGTCGTAGCAAAAATATCGATTGACCTACAAATAATGTAAATAGCATCGAATTTTTAAATGCACTTTAGATGTACTACACACAAACACTGTATCTTCCGAATTTTTTTTCACTATCACTTATTGTTGAAAATTTTTATGTTATTTATTATTTATCCTGATGATGATAAAAAAAAGCGATGAAATTTATTTAACATTGATGAGTATGATTCCATTTCTCAAATTAAGCAGTAAGCGTCTGTCTTTTTTCCTGCATTAGGTATAAACAGTGGCAAATGAGCAGCTGCTTAAATATTCGGAATAGACATTTGGGATTTTTCTATGAATTCTACGTATATGCTTTTAAACTGAAAATCGAAATGAAATGGACTAATGCGTAAAAAATATCTGATTATTTTAGACAAAAACTGTTTCTGTATTTTTTTTTTTTAGATTAATGCGAAGTCAAACTGATATACAAAAGTAAATTAAAAAAATTATATTTTTAACACAGTATATTTTTGAATTATCTTCCTATTCCAAAATAATACATATTTTTGTAACAAAAATAAAAATAAAAATAAAAAAAATCATAGTAAGTAGATAATAATATTTACGAGCCAAAAACTTTGAGGAGCCGATGTACCGACTGAGTAGCGATGAGAATCTGCTCTATGTGAAAGAAGCAAAGTTCAAATAATCGTTTTTTAAGCATGAAGAATATTCTTTTATCCGGAAACGCTTAGCATTATTCACATTTTGCCGCTATCGCATTTCCTTTGCGTTACAACCTTTTTTTTGCAAATCACGAATATTTTAGTTACAAAAATCTTAACATTGCAAATGTGAGATGGATTTCAGTTCGAAATAGTTTTCAAGATACATGGCTACCAATAATTATCCGATCTCGAAAATGTTTAACTTTTTCTTAATTATGACGTAATTAGACTCTAAAAATCTACCTTTATGACAAAGTATGTTCATCGATCGATTGGCTTCCTCATAGAGTGAGCATTGTAAAAAAAGCAAAAAATATTGAGGAAGCAATTTGCTAGATTCGACTTCGTAGGCTTGTTTTAGCTTGGAAGACATTTTATTTAATTTTCGAAAACTATTTCAATTTACGAGATATCGAGCCCAAAATTGGTATGGATGTGAGCTTTTATACCCCGGTGATCCCTGTTGAATTTGATCAAGATCGGTTGAACCGATCGAAATTTTATGAGGTTTATACATATATATATTTTTCGGTTCCGAATTTTCGTATCAAATATCGAGCTGATAGTTAAATGAGTGCCGGATTCATGATAAACAGAAGAAAATACGTTAAATATAGCGCGAAAATTATGAAAGATACTATCTTTTCATAGCGGTTTTGTACAGTCAATGTAGCGAAGAGTAGCGAGTTATGTCGTATAAACTTGTTTCCCAATAAAATTTGGGAAAACCCCGGGGTTTTAATGTTTTCTACAGGAAAAAAAACTGAGAAGTCATGGTATTTAAGGGTGTTTCCAGATCATTTAGCATCATTGTATTTTCACAAACCGGCAGTATGTGCTTATATATTTATTCATTCAAAACAAGGATGCAAGGTACCTTACAAATTGTTTCCTCATTAGTTTTCGCTTATTGTAAAGCTTTCTTCATGCGAAAGCCAAAATTGATTAGCGTACTTCCTCATAGAGGTAGTCAAAAGCGAAAAATAATGAGCGAGCAATGTGCGAGGTTCTACTTTGCATCCTTGTTTTATTTTTATTCAATGTTACCCTTTTCCATATTATCCGACAGGACGAAGGGCACTGGGAAATACTGATTTTTCTTTTGACCTTTACACGTGGCGTATGAAAAATAACAACGCAGCAAGCTCGCTATGTTTAGCAGCTAGACTGTGAATTTCACGCCCGGAATCCCTTTAGTACGAAGGGAGTTGTCTGGTTTACAAAATTCCGATATTTTCGTGTGTGGAACTTATCCCTAGGCACGCAACGTGATATTGCATGAATGAACTGGGGGGTGAAGAACAATCGGCGGATATTCATCAAACCCCGCTGCAAATGTTAGCTACAGGTTCCAACGATCGATGCTTCTATTTAGTCTATACAAATCCATGATGATCATAATTTGAAAAGTTTGCCAATCTTATCAGAGCGCTTTTTTCGAGTGTTTAGATAAACTCATTAAGCTTCCATCTGCACACTTGTTTTTTCTTCACCTTCCGCCTATAATATAATAGTTGATTAGGGACTTTTTTTCCGGGCTTCCAAATAATCAAGATTTCCTTTTATGCTTTTTTATTTTCCAATAGTTAGTGGAGTTTCTGTAGAATATTAAGCTACCTCAAGAAAGAATTGTAAACAATGAAAGAAACACTTAAAATTGTACTTCGATTCTCCCTTTAAATCGTTAGTCTGGACACCGAGGGATTTTTTCTCTTGGGCAAAGATTGAAACACAGCCATTATCATCATGGAGATTATGGAGGATGGAAATCTCGTGGATCGAGTTAGAATTTTACTGCAACGAGATATGCAGTATTATCAGGTAATTTGGAAGCAGAATAAGCCATTTATCTAATTATTTTAAGTCCCTCTAGAATACTTTTTCCAGATTTTTCCATTATGATCTACCTCCAGCAGTGCTTTTTCCAGACCCTGATTAATCTCTGTCTCTGTAGGAGCTTTTTTCTGGACCCTCTTTGTTCTTAAGTCCCTCTAGGAATCTTTTTTCAAGCCCTCATTATTTCAAGTCATTCTAGGGGCCGATTCTCCAGGCCCTGATTATTTTTAGTCCCTTTAGGAGCCTTTCTTCTAGCCCTAAATATTTTAAGTCATTCTAGGAGCCTTTTCTCCAGGCCCTGATTATCCGAAGTCCCTGTAGAGAATGGTTCCAGGTTCTAATTATTCTTAGTCCCCTAGAAGCCTTTCTCTAAATCCTAATTGTTCTAAGGTCTTTCCCCGCGCAAAAAAAGGATTAAAAGAGTATTAAAAAAGTATTTAAAAAAAGTATTAAGAGTCTCGCGTATTGGACTTTTTAATACTCAGTTTAATACTTTTTTTTGAGACTTGAGGATTAAAAAAAGTATTAAATGGTATTAAGTATCAAACAAAGTATTAAATCGTATTTTTGGAAAATAATTTTATAATTAGTTGATACTTTCGGTCAGAGGATCAAGTATTTTGAAAAGTATCAAATGAGTATTAAAACTAGTATTAAATCGTATTTTTAATGACGATTTTAATACTCAATTCAATATGTTTTTCTGTGATTTGAGTATTAAAGAGAGTATCAACGGGTATTAAAAACAGTATTAAAACGTATTTTTTCCGACGATTTTAATACTGATTTAATACTTTTTATGATACTTAATACCATTTAATACTTTTTTTAATACTCAAGTCTCAAAAAAAAGTATTTAACTGAGTATTAAAATGTCCAATACGCGAGACTCTTAAAACTTTTGTAATACTTTTTTAATACTCTTTTAATACTTTTTTTTGCGCGGGTTCAGGAGAACCTTCTCAGATACTACATTATTCTAAGTCTTTTTAGAAGCTTTTAATCTAAGCCTTGATCATTCTGAAAGGTATATCCCAGGCCCTAATTATTTCAAGTTCTTTTAGAAGACTTTTTTCCGAAACTAAATATTTCAAGGCTTTTTGGGAGCCTATTTTCAGACTCTTAATCATTCTGAGATCCTCTGAGTGCCTTTTTTCCAGGCTTTCATTATTGTAAGCCCTTATCAGGAGGCAGCAAACTTTTTTAATAGCACTTTAAACTAAAAAGTCAGGCTACAGATTTTTTTCCATAAAAAGGCGTATTGGGAAGATACTTTATAGTACATTTCCACTAAAGGCGATGCAGACTGTTTTGCGGGAGTCGGTGTGTGTGAGGGTGAGCGGTGGAAAGCTTGATTTTCCACGTCACGCGTCGTTTGCCGCAATCAAAATCGTCACTTGGTGGGAAGTTGAGTTTTGTGCAGCCTTCAGGCATCCGTCCGGATTGAGTACGTCGGACGAGGATAATTCGAAGACGGGAACGGTGGAGGACAGCGCCATAAAAAAAACTCCTCCTTCTGAATTTATTCTCCTGATTATCGACACCTCTGAGCAGTTATTAGGTGAGCTTGGCGCATTTATAATGGAAGCTAAAAGACACTGTTAAAAAAATGTCATTGAATTTATATACATGTGAAAGAAGTTTTTTTTACAATTATCATGAAATTCACAATACGTATTTCGATATTCAATGAATGGTACATTGAAAAACTTATACAGTAACTCATACACCCAGAGAAATGATTTTTTTTCACACACCTACACGTGAAGTTCGCACTTTCCTCCCCGTCGAGAGGGGCGAAAGTGAGTACTTTGCTCCCTGGGGACTACCTTCCATCCTATAGGCACTTACTTTGCTTCCTAGGGAGGGAATATTTCGAAATTTTCCGTCTCAAATTATTCGTTCCATTTATCAAATTTACTTTGAAAAATTGAAAAAAGCTGCTTTCTCGCGCGTCGCTGCTAGCGCCACATGTTTTTCTGATAACCGATATGATAATCTTCTGATAACTGTATATGTTCGACCAATGTTTTTTGCAAAATAAATTTCAATAAATATAGTAGAAATGACGATGAAAATGAATGTTAAATATCAACGAATCACATTTAAAAAACTGAAAAACCAGAACTTTTCAAACTCGGGGGGGGGGGGGGGGGGGGGGGGGGGGCACTGATAGTTGCTCGGGCCCTCGCTTCAATGGCTGGCGCGAACTTTCCGTGTGAGGTATATGAAAAAATCGTATATGCACCGCGGGTGGAGTTGACATTCCACTTCAAACATCACCCAACGGACTCGCCGGGAATGTTCAGCTTTCTGCCGTTGGTGCACCATATACTGTTTTCACACACCTGCTCGTAAACTTCGTACTTTCCTCCCCGGTGAGAGGGGCGAAAGTGAGCACTTCCCGTCCCAGGAACTTACTTTCCTCCCTCTCAGTGTCTCAGTCCATTTCTTCCTCCTAAGTTTTTGGTTCCATTTAAATCAGTTTTCTTAATTTTACATCGCAATTAAGTGAAATTTCGAGTGCATTAAACTTAAGAAAGATTAAACACTTCAATTTCCATTTTTGGTATTGACTGAATTACAAATTTTACTTTATGTAATTGAAAGAATTATGAAATTCAATTTTTTTTATTGAAAAATTATAATATTTACTTTCAAAATTCATTAGAGATTCTAGTTCAGGGATATTTTTTCTTAGCAATTGAAAAATAATGCCTACAATTCAAAACGGGGGCGGGGGGGGGGGGGGGGACAATAATAAGTCAGCCAATTAAGTTATTATTAGATACCGAATAAACAATAGTTCAGGTCAATAGTTGAGTGACATATTACTTCAAATCAAATATTTATGATAGTTCAATCGAAGATACCGTTAGAGTATATATTTCAAATAAATTGTATTAATATCTTATACATATTTTCTCTGGGTGTAAGTTGTATATAAATATATGGTATTACATTACGCATCTAAGAAATGTTTTCACTGGGGCTATATATATTAAATTGAAAATGTGTATTAATTAAATTTAATCATGTAATAATTTCAATATGTACAATATGTATGAATAGCTATTTGCTATATTTGGTTGGTAATTGCAGAACATTTTTAACAGTGTGGTTTACCTATTACCGTTTTTTAATATTATTGTTACTATTATTACTATTGTAGAACACTTGCATACATTGATCCAAGAATCTTTGGATCATGCTGATCTAACTGTACTTACGGCGACTCTCGGAGCTGCAGCATTAATCCGCAATTGCTTGTGGTGCTATAATCAACAATCCAAGGATAAGATACCTGCACAATCGAGGTATTACTAAATTTGGATTGAATTTGTGTAGTACAAATTTTTTTTTTTTTTGTGCAGTGCAAAAAGTAATTTTTTTGTGTTGTACAAAAAGTGATTTTGTTTGTGCTGTACAAAAATTCGAGCTTCGCAAAAGAATAATTACGTTCTGCTTGAGGAAAAAGGTTTATTATCCTTTTCCAATAATTCCAATCCAATAATAACTCTTCCAATAATTTGAAAAGAAATTTTGGATGAATAATACTTTTTACCTCGATGTGGAAAGTTCTATCTCGACGAAATTTTTACACTGATTAGAGATATGGAATAATTTTCATTAACATCTTTAGATTTATAATGAAAACAATACACAATTTATGAAATAACACTTGTTTTGTTCATCGATGAAACAATGTTTTTTGTTGATAACATGGACGTATCGTAATAACCCATCGTCATTCTTTTGTTGTTGGCGAGTCTTCCGAACAAACAAAGAAAACACAAAATCCATCGACCCACAAAAAAGTTCAGCCGAATAAAAAATGTAGAATGTTTGGGATTTTGATTCTACGGAGAGACCAAAGGCACAACGATAAATTTCACATTTTACTAAATTTTACGAACCTCTCTGATTGGAAATGTTCCACTGATTATGAACTGCCGAATTATTTGTCAACTTCTACAAATGTTCCAGTGAAAACCAACAAAAAAACCGACTGTCTCTTTTTTTTTAAAATCTGCTCAAAAATTTATTGGGAAAAAGAAGATGGTAATTTTCATAGCAACGGGAAAATCTCAGCTGCATAGGCTTTTGAAATGTATTAAAGCTGCAATTTTTTTGTAGCCTCGGAAACGCCAGAAATTCAGGGTCTCGAAAAATTGGAATGTTCAACTAGGAATAACTTTTTTTTTGGGGTCACCGCAGTTTAATTCTTTTTTTTTATAAATATTTGTCTACTGTGTGAGCTGTATACTAATTAGTTTGAAAATCTGGCAACGTTAATAGGCGAAAAAAAAAATTATGATCTACCGTTGATTCACAACACTAGAGAAAATAATCGACTCATTATTAGCAGTCTCTCCCTTCCGGATAAGATAATCGGCATATTACAGTAATGATACGTGTACTTATATCTTCATTGCAATTACCAATCAACGATGATACTGTTGGATAGCACGAGGCTCTTCGAATGCTACCAATCATATAATGAAATGGCTGAGGCAGTGGCGGAAAGATTGTTGGACTTGCACTGCAGACTTATTTCTCTCTATATACTGAATGAGGCTGATTCCCTGAGTTGGCAAAAGAAGAAATCTTTCTTCGAGAAGGAACGTTGCTCGTTTACGATACAAATGTGGTGGCTCTACATGCAAGGTTCGTATAAATGATCTTGTTGACCGATCGTGATTAAGACATTTTCAGTTTGAAATTGTTCGGTTCAGAAATGTTTGCAAAATCATAAGTTCCAGGTTGAAATAACCAAGATTTCACCGGAATAATTTCCGGTAAATTGGCGTTGGTTAAGATCGCTGAGGAAGTATTGAGAAAAAAAAAAGATTATATCAGTAAAGATAATTGACTGTTTGCATATAAGGAAATTTTCGCCAGACGAATCATAAGGGAATAATAGGTGTAAATAAACGTAAATAGTTTTTCCACGTTAAAATATAAACGCAAAGTTCATCGAAAAGGAATTGATGTTCTTCAGGATCATCACATATATGCATTTAAAGAAAACAATTGGAAATCAGGATTTTTTTATATTTTGTAAATGGTCGAGAAATCATGATTTAACATGATGACATCATCATGATGATGTCATCATTTCACTGCTTAACGGTGTATGATAGGTACAGTCCCGTCAATCGTGAGTTTCAGAGAAAATTTCGATTACTTCCCAATGGGATAAAAATCGGAAAAAAATAATCGATATTAAACGTGCCGAGAAGTAAATTTTGGATAGTAATTATTCCAAAATGTTATTAACGAATTTCTGAAAAAAAAAACAGTCGTTCAACAAGCAATCAGTCAACCTAACTTTTTTCCTAATGAAAATGATATGTTAATTTATTTGAATGCATACGAATTTTTTCAGATTTTTTTCTTCATTTTGATTTCGATTTTTTTTATTTTCAAAAATGTGCGCAAAATAACGAATTTTGGATATGTGTTCGGCATAAAATCATCTGCTACACTCAAGATTTTTTTACAAAACGCATATCCAAAATTTGTTATATTCTGCGCACTTTCCAAATGAAAAAAAATCAAAATCAAAATAAAGAAAAAAATCTGAAAAAATTAATACGCATTCGAAAAGATGAACATATCGTTTTCATAAAAAAAAGTTAGGTTGACTGTTGATTTGTTGAACAATTGTTTTTTCCATCAATTTGTTAATAACATTTTGGAATTATTATTATGCGAAATCAATCTTTTCAGCACGTTTTATATGCACTCTTTTTTTTCGATTTTTATCCCATCGGGAAGTAATCGACATTGTCTCTGAAACTCACTTTTGGCGAGATTCTACCTATCATACATCCTTAAGCAAGGTTGGATATTCTCAGAAGGAAAATTTTACAAGCGTTGAAAAAACCCATAAGATCTCATAATAAAAAAAAAAAGAAAAAATGAAATTTCACAAAAAAAATTGTTTCTATTTAAATTTGTTTTTAAACCAATTCAGTAACAACAGTTAGGAATTATTGTTAGTGGAAATGCGTATCTTTGGTATCTTCAGTAACGTCTATTCTATTTTAAACCTTATAAGAAGTGTATAATTGTTTCCATGGCTCTCTGGTCGATTCACGTTATATATACAACTAACGTTTACAGGTAGCAAAGCCGATTTATGGAATACAGTATCTCCGAAGATGGCGCAACGAGTTTTTGCTGGGATGCTCAACGAATCTCTATCTATCATCGCGACCCGTTTCATTCACGTAAGAGCACGCAGCGAGCTGTGAGAATTAACTCAACTGTGACAGCATACGATCACACGATACGTCGCTATCAGTCTCTTTGGGGCTCTTTTTCGTTAAGCCTGATGACCTCGGAACGGGGATGAGAGCTTAGCATGATAAAATATAAACAAAGAATAACTCTACTCGGATCTCTGCTCTATTCATAGGGTCGACCAAGCTTAGCACGATCTGAGCAATTCTGGGCTGATGCTTTCAACGTTTTGTGCTGCTCGGCGTACCTTGCTCTGTCCGCCTCCCTCGACTCTGATGAGCTGCTCGGACTACGGGCAACCAAACTATCCGTAGCGATGCGGGACATCCACGCGAAATGCAGCGAATTACTCGTCTGTTTACTGTTGCGTGGCACCCCACTACGTGTACTCTATCAGGTTTGTGAGAATATTATCTTATATTCTGGAGATAAGTAGATGACAAGAAGCTTTCAGAACCCGTCTCTGCACAGACTCATCCGTACACGAGCATATGGGTCGATCCCCCCCGTTTCGACCAGGGTTTGACCTTGACACCTCCGATTTAGTTCATAATTTTACACCGAGAGAAAAATATAGATAAGACACCTAAAATAGTTTGCGAAAAAAACCCAGACGACATAGTAAATGGGATCCATCTTGAAAGTTTGCGTATGTCTACTATACCGTTGACAGAAACGCGATGCACGCGAAAATCTATCGAAGCTTGAGGTTTTCGCTGCACAATCTCGGAGTCATTCCTAAATTGACACGTGAGCAACAGAAGCACTATTTGGGAAGTAACAGACCCCGCGCTCGTGCCGCACTATAAATTTCATAGTGGACCGCACTATACTCGTTTCGTGAAACCTAGATGCAAAAAAATAATTGCAGAAATAAATATCCAATAATAATAATCATTCTGTACAGGCTTATGTTTAAATTGATAAGGGATATCCCATTAAAGAATCCATTTTTCTTTTTTAAATGTAGAGGAAATTTATTCACAAGGTATTACTGGATTAAACCCAACGCTTATTAATGCAGTGAACATTGTTACTCGCCTTACCCTGTCAGATTAGGCAACCGTAGCCGCAACCACTTTTCTACCGCGAAACCACCGGTTGCCTTTCGCCGCACCATTTACCGCTGAACGACTATAAAACAACCTTGGTGCTGGTGGAAGGACGGTTGTTTTATGGTTGGTTTTGGTTGCTGCTGTCGGAAGTGTAAAAAACACCGTGGGCAGAAACGCGATTCCTTCACAGTAACAACAGTAGAATTGCGGTAGAACCGCGGTTGCCAAGCGGTTACAATGGTAGAATCGCGGTTGCCAAGCAGTTACTTTCACGGCGTTTTGCCACCGTCGTTTTACGGGTTGTTTTGAGGTTGCGGTGATCCGATAGGGTATTCATGTAGGTTATCGTCGACGAAGCCAAATCATCGTAAAACAAAAAAACAAGACAATATATTATAACGGTTTCAGCTAGTAAGTTCGCAAAGAAAAAAGGCGTAATGGCTGCGTGGCCGCGTGACGCCGGTCTATTCATGAAACATCGAATTAAGCTTGGTCGAGCACTCTAAATTCACTACTCTTAAAACGCGGAATTCCACGTTAGTTATGGTTATTGAAAGATTGCAAACAACTAAATATTACTACAAGTACTTCTATGTTCACTATGCAAATCCCTGGAGACGGCAAGCTCGGAATGACACTTTGCTCTCGGCAAGTATCCGAACTACTGACGATTTTCTTTGTTCTTCGAAGGTTACGCGATTATCGGTAAACACTATACATAGCGACGGGGGCCACTCGCGAAAGCATCTGGGTATTTTCGGGCAACTTTGAGGTCTTTACGGCGAAACGTTAAACGGTGGGCACTCCACCGAGTGTCGCAGAGTTCGCACGCTCGCACATATTAACGATACGTATATATTGACCGACTGTCGATAAAGTTTGCGTTATTTTTCGTAGCGTGAATCGTTCGACCCTGTATGCGTATGTAGATTATTCCGAACATTTTTGGACGCAAAATATAGAAATACTTGAAATGCGTTGTATAGCATTGCATAGCAGCGTAAATACAGCAGCGAGCGACGACTACTTAATTTTTCTTAACGTCTGGAAAAAAATGCAATTTTTCCACTTTGGATCCCGATTACTATACGAATCTGGAGGCAAATACCACCCCCCAAAAAAACACCATGTGTGAAAAAACTTGAGACACGTACATTTACGTTAGTGGAACCCAATACTTCCCCCAAAAACTGTGTCTCAAAGAATTGAGCTACAAACTATGTATAGGAACAAAAAGTCGTCAAATAAATAAACTAAAAATATCTGCAGCATGTCAAGTACATGTTGTTCATCATTGATATATATATATTGTCACAGTATTTTTATTCGGTACTAATAAGCTTACAGTCGAAGGATGAAAAATTCAGGAATGGACAAAAAAACCCTGCAGTTGCAATAAAAAAAATTTAAACTACAAAATTCGAAAAAAAAAGTGGAAAAATAATATCTAATCTAGTAATATCTAATGCCATAATTTGAAAATAGCATTCTGTGGATTTCACTAAGAATTATGTATATTCTCCCTGATCACAGTTTGCTTCTTTACGCGAATATTTAATTTGTTTACAATGGTTTGCCTTCTGATAAGATTATGCACCTTAAATCCAGACGATAAAGAAGACAATTTTGTTTTCATACCTTATAAAACAATGTTGCTTCTGAGTATCGGGAATTGTTTTGCGCCGTTGCAAACCTCTCATGCAGATTCTTTTTGACCGCCTCGTAATCCTCAACTTCTGAGAATCTTTTACCTATGGACGGTAATGTTCCCTCCCTACAAGCTAAAAAAACTCTTTTAAAACAATTCCCGATACTCAGAAGCAACATTGTTTGTCAATGTTGCTTTGCAAACATGAACAAACCTTATGTCATCTTCTTACAAACGTTACTACAAAAAAAGTAACTCCGATTAAACATTGAAGCGTTGCTCGATAACCATAAAAAATTATTATTCTCCATAATCGGACGAAAAGTGAGGTATTTTCTAATACAAAAGTGGATGCTAAAATACTTTATCGGATATTTGTCAATATTATTGTATTTTTCCATGAAACCGTGTCCGACATTATATTTATACATGTATTGAAAACATATGCAGATGCACAAATCACTCTTAAAAAAAACAACAGGCGACCTACCAGAATTATTGCAAACATTCTTGGAAAATTCTCATTGATTTGACTATAGCACATAGCTGCGCGACTACTTTTAGATTTTTGGGGAATTTGCACTCGTTATTTTCTACAAGAGTTATGTGATGCAATAAAATAGCTCAACCTGCTCTTATTGATGTTACGATAATTAGGCTTGCAGAAACGGTCTGGACAACATGACGATTTTACAGCAACAGTCCGGACCTGCACCGTGGCTCTTGATATGTGCGCCAAGATTGCTTGGAAGTTCAATATCTTCCCGCAATTGGTGGACAAAGCCGTTACCAGCTAGAGCCCAGCTTGTAATCGAGCTCAACGTCCTCAGAAGTCAGCCACATCCAAGTTGGACGCAATTGTTAAAAGTAGCGTATTTGACAATTTTTTATATTGAGAAGATGTGCAGACTTTGCCATTTCGATAAAATTTTAATAACTTTTATATCAAAAAGTTATACGTAAAGAAGTAAAAAAAATTGTTCTACAAACGTTGAGAATTATTTTTTCCATATGAATTAAATAATTTTATTAAACCTTTTGTCAGAATTTACAATTTTTCTTTTTTGGATTTGCTGTAAAAGTTAAAAATTTTGTATATATTCATACAGAACGTTTCCATATTCTAAATGAAAAACTTCAATACCATTGAACTCACATATCCAAGAAATTTTTTTATTAGAACCTCAAAAACGGAATTTTCAGAATCGTTAGAAAATCGTTTTTAAAAAACATACTACATATAAAAATAAGAAATTGGTGCTGAAGAAAAAAGTTCTATCGTATTTGTGAAACTTTTTTTATTTGATCAGCATCATCATTAATTGTTTATCATTTTAAAATAATCCTAAAAATAATTATGATTGTAAAGAGCCTTAAACATAAAAAATGGGTAATAGCTGTGAAAACTTGAGCACGATCGTGACTTATTTTACATTTTCAACGCGTCTAAATCGCAATTTTTTTCATAATTTGATTTGATATAGGTATTTTCAATGGACGAATGCGTCGTAGCAAGAATGTTGATGAGTACGTTGGTCCGTCAATGCATTGGTTATACAGAAAGCGCAAGTACATCGACAAGGGCTAATAGGGCGAATGAGACGGGGGAAGCCAAGGGATGCGGAGGATTTTTGTGTGCGGGTTCTGCATGTGATCGATCGGCGAGCGATTGTGACGGTAGATTTTCATCGTCACTGTGTCTCTACAGCATCACGTTCATATCTGCTAATACCTTTATGGATCCGTTATACGTCGCCGTACCAGCTCTGAAACAAGATACAAATTGGTCCAATTACCTCGACAGGCAGCAGGTGCCGTGATATAAATTCGTAATTCAATGGCAGTCTCTCAACCGCACAATTATAGTAGTCAGCACCTACCTTTTTTTGCGTACTTAATTTAACTGGACACGAGTCAAATAATTATATGCACATGAAGGACTAATTTTAGAATAGCTGTGTATAGTCATTTCCTGCAGGAGATAATATGTACAGCCTTAGTATGAAGATGGGGGAGTCGTTTAATACAGTACAGTCCCGCCAAAAGTGAGTTCCAGAGACAATTTTGATCACTTCCCGATGGGATAATAATCGGAACAAAAGAATGCATATAAGACGTGCTGGAAAGATTAATTTCGCATAATAATAATCCCAAAATGTTATTAACAAATTGGTGAAAAAAAAAAATTGTTCAACAAACAATCAGTCAACCTAATTTTTTTCCAATGAAAATGATATGTTAATTTATTTGAATGCACACGAATTTTTTAAAGATTTTTTTCTTTATTTTGATGTTGATTTTTTTTTAAATGCGCAGAATATAACAAATTTTGGATATGCGTTTTGCAACAAAATCTTGAGTGTAAGAGATGGGATTTTGAATTGTCGAAGCATTGACGTTATCGTTATAACTCAAGTCAACTTTAGTATATTTGGTACGAAATAAATTTCACATATGGTTCAACGCAGAACAAAGTTCTTTTGCAATTTGACACGAATCGGTCGAGCGGTTCAAATTTGATGACACTGAATTTTTCAAAAACCTGTCTCTTGAGTCGAAACTAGCCTGCAAAGTAGAACCTTGCAACTTGTTTCCTCATTATTTTTTGCTTTCAGCAAAGCAAAAAATAGATACGCAAAAAATATTGACGAAGCAGGTTGCAAATTTCTGCTTTATAGGCTTGTTTAAAATCGTTAATAATATATTACGACACGAGGGCTAAAAGACATTTCTCACGAATGTAAGTTTGCAATACTCGTCTTCGGCTCGTGCTGCAATCACACGAATTGAGAAAATTCTTTTCCGCCAAGTATCGCATACGAATTTACTTCACAAGGGGTGGAAAACCTAACTTTTCACACTGTAGTGAACTAAAAGTATCATACAAAAAGTCCTGTGCGTTAAAATGCTTCGTAACGTTTTGCTGATCGTATTGTGAAATCCTTAGGTCAGAATATAATTAATTGTAGAAAAAAAAACTGATATCTGAAAAATAGTAACTGACAAAAAAATTCATCTTTTACAATGATTGGATGCTTGTCCACTCTCATCGATTGCTACCTTTTACAGACCATTTAGAAAATTTCCATGTCCGAATATAATTAATTGTATAAGGATATCAAGTTTAGAAAGAACGAAACTAACGAAAGGACAATATTTTGGAAAACATTAATCGGCTACAATTTTTTATAACCGAATCTGGAACTTTTTTCTCCAGACTGAACAAAATATTACGTAATGCACAATCGGCCTGAAAAGTTATTTGTTCCTGTGGTTGATACGAATTGCCTGTATTTATAATCTTCAGGTCTGGAATCAAGCAAGACCTCCTTGGCTGAATGCTCTTCTAGCTCCTCTTCATCCCATCATTAATCCAATCGTCGAAACTCTTCTCGACGCTGTTAAGGTACTGCGCAAAATCATGTTATAGCTGCAATTGAACGACAATATCTCGATGACACATAAAAGGTTTTTTTTGTCCAGACTGGCGCGAGCATCTATCAAGCAATGTCATTGGCTTTGGCTTGTTTTGCGGAATTATACGTGTGCGCACCCGTGCGAGTTCTTTCTACAGCTTTTGCTATGAATGAGAATTTACCGGCGCACAGTCATCCCTTAGGTGGCTCGGTTCTTCTACAGATTCTATGCGCCACTCTGTACACCGCGCTTATCCAATTTTCTACTTCTGGCGAAAACGAAGAGATGTGTGGAGCTCGAGCGCCACGAAAGCGAAGCGCGACCGAAACTGCGGCTGAAGCAGGAGCTTTCGATCCACAGGACGTTTCCGCTTCGGCAACCGCTCTTGCTGAAGCACTTTGCAGCATTGATGAGGACAACAAGCATACTGACCAAATCGATGCTCTTCTTACTCTCATTCAAGACTGGTATTCATGCTCATCCTGTAAATGAAATTTCCGGATAGATTTAATTATAAACTGAAATGATTTCGTGAGAAAAAATTATTTGAACTAAATTCGCGTTTGTCCAAATTAAAATGTTCAACAATAATTCATTTTAGTCTACTAAAATATGTTTGAGAACAGCTCTTTTTTAGTTTAATTAAAAATTTTGTCGAACATTAGAAAACGGGGATTTAGTTTATTGTGGTTTTCTCTGCGAAGCTTTATCTATTGTTTCGAATATTTTTATAGACTTTCCGATATTTTAAAATGCATTACTTTAATATTATCTATTACCTCAGCTGTTTCTGTAGAATAGTTTTGATTATTATAGTATATTGAATAGGGTGTGTCAAAAAAAAATATTTTTTTTAAATTCCTTTTAAAATCCTGCAAAAGTGTGTACTTGGATCACCAAATACACCTCATGCATGTGAAACTGCCGGCAGACTTTTTAAAACATTGTTCTATCGATATTTACCTGAAAAAATAGATGTCGATTGAGTGACCTCTAAAAATGATTTGTCCCCGATTTCCTTTTACACAAAGTATTGTGAGGTATAAAACTAACGTATAAGCCGTGGGGACCTGATGGAACTGCAGAAATGTAAAAAAAAACCGAGAAAAACTGATTTATTTCATGGATTAACGCTCGAAGCATCCAAGCATAATTTGTCCCTACATACGATTCACTTGCAATTTAGTATTTAGTGGTGTTTGAGGTTGCCAGTTCTTTATCCAAACTTAAACTTCAAAAATTCAAAATAGGGGATCCAATATGGCGAACTAAAATGCAAAAAGTTGCGAAAATGTAAAGTTTGAGTTAAGATTCATAATTAGTGACCTCAATAAGCCCTGAACGTAATTACAAGTGAATCTTATGCACGGGATATCTATCCTTTAAGCGTTAATCCTTGAAAATATTTTTTTTTTTCAAATTTACGACATTTTTTGCCCATTGCCCCAAGGTTTAAACGTTAGTTTTAAACTCCACAATGCCATCAGCGCCCTCTAGACCTTTAAGTACTGAGGTTTATATTCAATGTACTTGTCGCGTCTTCACAATTACATTTATTCACCAAAAACAGTGATGCTGTCTTCGAGATTGATAACCTATAAGCTACGTTTAAAATATAATAATCATTTGTTTCTTACATGAACCTTGTTTATCTAGGGGAAATTCACCCACTTGTAATTACGTACTCAGGGGTTATTGAGGTCACTAATTATGAATCCTTACTCAAAGTCTAGATTTTTGCAACTTTTTGCATTTTGGTCCGCCATATTGGATCCTCTATTTTGAATTTCTGAAGTTTAAGTTTGGATTAATAACTGGCAACCTGAAACAACACTGAATACCAATTTGCAAGTGAATCGAATGAAAGGACAAATTATGCTTGTATGCTTCGAGCGTTAATCCATGAAATAAATCAGTTTTTCTCGGTTTTTTTTACATTTCTGCAGTTTCTTCAGGTCCCCACGGCTTACATGTTAGTTTTATACCTCACAATACTTTGTGTAAAAGGAAAACGCGGACAAATCATTGTTAGAGCTCGCTCAATCGACATCTATTTTTTCAGGTAAATATCGATAGAACAATGTTTTAAAAAATTCTGCCGGCAGTCTTACATGTAGGAGGTGTATTTGGAGGTCCAACTTTTGCAGGATTTTAAAAGGAATTAAAAAAAAAATATTTTTTTTGACACACCCTAATATTGAAATTAACCAGGGTTTTCAAGATTAAATATTTTCTAAAACAGGAAAACCCTGATCTTTTAAATAATGGAAGTTTCGAGAATATTCGGAATCACAATCACGTTTTTCTCAGCTTCTTACAATCAATTAATTTGATCTTGGACTTTTTCTAGTACTTGAGATTTTCGAAATATTCCACAAAATACAATTTTTAAAGTTGAAAATATTTTCGGTGAGACTTCTAATCGGCAATGGATTTATTCCAGGATAGAAACACAAGATTCAGACGGCTGTAAATCGGACCTGGAAAATATGCCTGCATATATCGAAACTTATACTGACCAACTTTTGTTTACCGAAGTTGGTCGGCGATCTCTAAAGGTTAGTATTACCTTCGTATTATCGGTGCCTAATTTCAAAATTCGCTATTTTAACCACTCACTATTCTGGTCATTCACTATTTTGACCCCCACCCCTCGAACGGTGATAACCCCGGATTGTCAAAAGCTCGACCGGTAATAATCTCGAATTGCCAAGACCTCAGAAGAGCTTGTGACGATACGAAAATTTAACTGTTCGAGCTTCTGACGATCCGCAAATTTGAACGTTCGAGTTTATGACGATTCGAGAATTCAGCGGGACGGGGTTAAAGTTCCGAATGGTAAATACACGAACGGCAAAAATTCTGAAAATTAATATCTCACCTATATTTTTGACGAAAATCTATACCTATCGGAACACCGCAACCTCAAAACAACCCGTAAAACAACGGTCGCAAAACGCCGTGAAAGTAACCGCTTGGCAACCGCGATTCTACCATTGTAACCGTTTCCAACCGCGGTTCTACCGTTGTAACTGCGAAGCAATCGCGTTACTGGCAACGGCGTTTTTTACACTTCCGACTGCAGCAACTAACACCAACCATGAAACAACCGTATTTCTACCAGCACCAAGGTTGTTTTATAGTCGTTCAGCGGTAAATCGTGCGGCGGAAGGCAACCGGTGGTTTCGCGGTAGAAAAGTGGTTGTGGCTACGGTTGCCTAGTCTGACAGGGCTCGCGCGAATTCAAAATCGATCGACGACGCGCCTCGCCTACTTCTCTCGCGAATTCAAAACCGATCGACGACACGCCTCGCCTAATTCTCTTGCGAATTCAAAATCGATCGACGATCGAACGAACGACCGGGTGAGCTTCTCTGGTATTGGGGCGAATCGTATGAAGACCAGCCACTCGTGACGATCATCCCTCATTAAACATCAATCTTTCGGACCTGGAAGACCTATCCTTAAGTATCTACAATTAATCTCTGACTCGAACAGGCCTCAATATTGCATTCACACGAATATCATTCGTGTCGAGATGCCGAAAAAATTTGTTCTGTCACAATAATGCCGTGAACAGATTTGAAGTGTCCGAGTTATACTGTACAAACTCATCATAACGATTACTGCCGTGATGAATTTTTTGTGTTGAATTGAATTCCCGCAAACGTTCGTCGTGTAGAATGTAACGTACGTTTTCATTTTTGCTCTGTCGAGTTCGTGTTGCGTACAACTTCATCGTGTTCAATTCAAGCGTTACAAAAAAAAAAATGGTGTGCAGACGCGTCTGTGGAGAGATGAGTTCTGTAAAACTAGGGTATTGCCATGATTATCACAGGGTTGCCCTTATATTTTTTCTTGTTGAGCTTAGTAGATAAGATTTTGATTTGGGTTTATCGGTCTTACTTAGGCTTACATGGAAGCCTTTCTATTATTTTTTCCCTTCCCAACCGTATTCTGTTTTACGCACTTTTTCGAACTTACCAATGGATGGGCTTACAGTTTTATATGGGTTCCGAACCGAAAGGATCACAGGGAAACACATAGAAAAACATGTCAGTGGTAGAATCGACGCCAGAATCACTGGGTTATGATGCGCAGTGCGTCACTGCTGGATTTACGATTTCCCACATTTTACAACACTCATTACTTTTTTTTGCCGTTTTTCCTACTCGCTTTTATCATAAGAAAATTATGACTCCGCAACAGGAGAAAAATCAATAAAAAAACCGACGTTACCTAAATAAAATTTTAACTAATATTCGTAAAACTTCGAGTTTCTATTCAATTTTATCTGAAAAAAATTGAAATTAATAAATAGATTGAAAAATATACATATAATTTCATAAAGAATGTTACTACGGCTTTCATAAATTTTATGTTTTCGAAAATTTCCAAACAATGAAAATATTTTAGGTAGCACATGAATATCTGCTTCGAACGTCCGATTGGCTCCTAAAGAATTTAGAGCAAGGAGACAGAAATATTCAAGATGACTTTTCGGATTTAAAGGACACGTTTGTCTCCTCCAAACCACTGACCTATATAATGTTCCATATAGAGGAGGCCTCGTTTGACCAGGTTTGGAACAACACGTTTTTTTTAAGAGTCTCTGAAACAAAGCTTTTTTGAAAATAAGTTTACGATGGATTTTTCTAACCCCTTTTTTCGTGACTTTCAGTTTTTGATCAACTTCAATGAGGCCAATTGGCAATCTGTATTCAAGATCCCACTTTCTGGGACCGTAGAACGTGCCCGTTCTCAAATTCTCTTACGACCAGAATTCAAGAATCTCGGAGAACTGTCTCTCGATGAAAAAGAAGTTGCTAGGTCTATGAAACAGCTGTGCTCTTTGGGACGATCGGCCCGGTTCCGATAATACATCCTCAGACCTCATAAATATCGAGATATTTTTATCCTGATGCAATTGCGATTACATTTTATTTATTCTATAAGGATCCCTGCGGTATTTATTTATTTATCGCCTACTTGGCTGGTTCTGCGAGTCAACAAGAGTAGAAAAAAATGAAAGATACTTATTAATAAGATAAGACTACAAGAAAAGCAGCGAACATTATATTTCAAATCCATTATACACAAAATTTCATTGTCGGTTAAATATCGCAAATCTTGACCTCAATTATCATAATTGACGTTCAAGGTTTTTGTTTACAAAATGCATTATTATAAAATATTATATCGATTTATTTTGCAACATGTGAATACATAGTTGTCAATTCTGATAATACACTGCATACAATTTTTCACTTAATAAAACTGCTTGATTTCCTGTAATATAATATCTCTCATTATTAAAAAAATAATCTCGCCACCGCCGCCGCCATGTCAAGAATTGAGGGGCTTAAAAAAATGTAGGAGGTCAGGAAGACTCCAAAGAGCAAATTCTCTTACATTCAAACACAAGAAGATCCTAGTAATATATTATATAATAATCAACTATTTACTTACCTTCAGGATTGTGAAATTTGTAATGTGAAAATAATGGATTATTTCTTATGAAAAAAATTGATTATGGAATTCAGATTCACTTCAGATTGCTAACGGGGTGATAGTGTACAAAATAACCGAAGATCATTTACCTATCTTCCAAACATAAAAATAATGCCTCACGAGTTCTTTTTCTTTTGACAATGTGTCGTTTTATTGTTGGCTACGAATACCTTATTCATACATTAACGATCAACAACTTGCTAAGGTATGGCTAAACATTATGCCCACATGAAAAGAGGTATTGTAATTGTAGTCCTGGTGAATTTCTATAGATTATCATTCTGGGTGCGATATTGTATATGTTTTAAGTTCATACCGAGTATCACAAAGGCAAGATAGAATAAAAAATTCCCCACATCCGAGTGTACTTAGGACCTTAGCATTTGTGTTCATGTATTACCGATTGTTTTAAGGGTGGAGTTAGGGTTTTCACTTTTAAAAAATCGAAATTTTTTTGTCTTATCTTAATGTTTAACATTTCAAGAATATGTCCTTAAAATTTCAAGCCGATCTAAGCAATATTCTTGGAGATATTGTCTTATTAATCTCCTGGTCTTTAACGCTATAACTCTAACAGCTGCGGGCGGTCGGGATAGCAGTGCAGTTGTTGAACAGGTATACAGTTTATTCATCGCACACTCCACTTCCACAAGATGTCAAACAAGCGATCAAACCGATTTATGAAGATTTGAGTAAAGACGAACTTCTAGAAAGGTTTCTTGGAGGCTTTATTCAAAATGCCAACGAAAGTTTGAACCAGCTGAGAATTGCACTGAAACAATTATCTGGCAGCAGACAAATTGTTGAATTTGTATCTTATGTAGCTGCATGCACTTTCAATGAAGGTGCCGGTGCTTTTTAAAACTTTTCTGTCTGACATGAACGTCAGCGTCGGTCCAAGCGCTCATGAAAACAAAGACTTGAGAGAAAAGAGGCTGAAGACATCGACAATGCCGCAGGAAGTCTTCTGTATGGAGCTGGAATCGATGATTCTGTGTAAGTTGGAAAAAATCATTTTCTTCACTTTTTTCCGTGTTCACTGCCATTTGAAAACTACTTGACCGATTCATTTTAAACTTTGTACATGTTTTCTGCATATAAAATATCTCACGCCAACGTTTAGTTGAATTTTTTTTTCACATTAAGGGTGTTTCCCACCCACAAAATGGCGGAATTTTTCGTGGAAAATAACAGATCACATTTTAGATGGCCGCCAAAAATTTCTAAATAAAGAAAAAAAATTATCAGAGAACGTTGGTGGGAAGATTTGATTATAATTTGACGAAATTTTCATGGTTTTTCATTTTTAGATCATTTCCGCTGAGTTATAGTAAACACCGCAAATTGGTTTTTTCTCAAGACGTTCTGGATGAAGCTCTGTTACCGGCTTATGCTTAAATATTTCTGCATGAAAAGATTACACAACATTGTCAAAAGTATGCTCAATAATGTACAAAAGGTTCGAATAAAATTGTTCAATCCATATTTGCGAAAAAAATCGCTGTCACGGCTCGAACAGTCGACACTGGAGCGCGTTAACTATTGCGGGGAACGTTGTTCGATTAATGGTTAAAACTAAAATTGCACATTTACTCACGTAAAATATGTCTATTTATTAATACGAATTTAACAGTTTAAAACACAAATTTAATAGGATGAAACTTCTTATTTTGTCACTGTTTATGACAATTATAAGTTGATTATTTAACGAAACTTATACTTAGATGTGGCGCTCAGGCGCTTGATATATTATATTTAAGACATGTTGGCTGTTTGGAAATTCATTGAAGACTGATGAGAAAATTAATTGAAGGAATGATGAAAGAATAAGTTGAAGTTGGAGTGGGGTTTTTGGGAACCGCGCGACGGCACAAAGATGCTGACAACGCACGACACGTGTGGTCAGCGAAAATAATATAAGTGCAATGTATGAAGCACGGAGTAGGGGAACGGATTTACATGAGCAGTTATTAAGACCGAATATTCAAAAGAATGGAACGAAATAATAATCAGTTATATCAGGAAAAATAGCCAGGACGTAACAATTGCAAAAAAGTGTTTTTTTTTAAATGCTGATACCCTAACCCCTCCCTTAACCGGCTACTTTCTTCCGTTGTTATTTTATCCTAAGATTTTTTCTTTTGGATTTTATTTCTGTCGAGTTATTTGTCCACGGATAGTTTTTCTGTACTCTTTGAAGATAAACGGGTTGTTTTATATGTTCTGTTTTTGACGGAAGACGGGTGTTTAAATGTCAAAAGATCGGTCACGAAAAAAAGCCTATTTTTCCATCAGCCATTTATTCAATCGGCCATTTTTTCCTAGATTCGTCTTTCTCTAACGAGACAGACCTATAGGCGTTTACCATTAGGCGACGAAATTTCTGGCGGTGTATCACTACGTCTTAAGAGGCAGTGATACCCCCCAACCCGCAGAAATTTCGAAAGCTCGTTTCTCCCGAACAGTACGGTAGATAGGGTCCTTATTTTGAAGCGATACGTGGGAGTATTGTGGAATTGGGCTCCGCTTCTGGCTTCTCAATCGATCCAGTCGAGTCTTTGTAAGAATTAAAAAACAAATAGTGAGAGAGAGACAGAGCTATGTCTGATAGACAGATCTGTAGGCGTTTAAGAGCTCAAATGATCGTTCTCAGCTCGGCTAATACTAGCACGTCTAGCACGCACGTTCATTCACGTCAAGTCCTCTTGTAACTCTAATGCCTTCCGCAAACAGTTCTTCATCACATAGTAACGAGTAGCAGTTTAGGCGGCAGTAATCCACGCCCCTTGACCGTTACATCTGCTTCGTGGAAATTGAGCTTTGTTTACGATAGGAAATATGAGTGATCGAGAAACCCGAGCACCCTATAATATAATAAATTGGTTCTGATTCTCTGAATTCCGTGATGATTTTACTTTGGGATTATTTTTTTTTGTTAACGGTAATAATTAATACAGCGATTCGATCGCGACAAACTACTACACAAATACAGCTCGTCCCGTTGTCGCGTCGTCCCGTTGTTGCCGTCATGTGTGACATTCCCACAATTGAGGTATCAACATTGGCATCTCGCGTGTTTGGATGGGATAATGACAAACAGGTATTTGTTATATTATATATGCACAGTATCTGCTGTATTTGGCACATTTATTGAAAAATCAGAAGGCATATCGGGATGTTGATACATCCCAATCTCGAATTGTTGTATTGACAACATCGACAACGTTGCGTGAGTAAGAATAAATGAATTTCGATGCAGAATAATAAATTAATTTAATTAATTAATGAACGTCGACACAGGTTACAAAAGTACATAGATCGAAGCGACGAACAGAATGTTATTACATTTCTTGGTATTTTAAATGTGTTATGGGTTAATTAAGAAAATAAAAAAAGGCGAACATTTTCGGGTAACGAAGCTAACGAGTTTTCATGTTAACCGGAGAATCCTGAACATTGGTCGTTTGTGTCCGTGCTAAATATCTCTACCAGTCTACATACCTTCGATTTTTGATGGAAATGTTTATTCGAAGAGGCATTTTGAGGAATAGCAACGATTTCATCGTTAAGTCTCCAAAGAAAAAATATGAATTTTTTAAAGATTTTTTCTTACATGGAAAGAAAAGATTAGTTACCATAACCAAAAAATAAGTTGACACAACCAATCGATTATTCTAGTTCGCTTACAACTCAAATGATAATGCGAACGGATTGATTACGAATATCGTCTTTGTTATGAATGGTAATAAAGACAATTCGAATGTTAGTCCCAATAATTCGAGTGGTAGTTGCAACGATTGGATTGGTTAACTAATCTCGCGAGGACTAATCGTGAATAGTTGAGGTTACTCTTCAAAATGGTTGAGGCAAATAGTTTTTGAGAGATTGTCTACAGCAAATTGGAAATTCCGTTGTTACAACCAAACATTCCTTTCCGTGTATCCAATAATATATTAAAATGAGCGACGTACACGATCGATGCATGTTCAGGGCTTTTTACGGGTGCTGAAAACAACGACCGTTGGTTAGTTAAAATGATTGTAGATCTTTTTTAGATTTCACTTCCGGGGACATAAGTTTTCGTAGGCAATAATGTTCTCGAGGTTGTGAATATTGGTCGCTATATAATTATACGAATTTCATTTGCATTTCTTGATTTATCTATCGTGATTTATATATTCATGATAAAATGAACAGTTATTGAAAAAAAACAGACTGCGGTAAAGTTGTTTTATATTAACAATTGCAGCAGCAATAAAAGTTTGTCGCTATTCATCAACACATTTAAATCGATTTAACCTTCGTCGTATGTATCTATAATATGTATTCTGATATACAGAAAGGATGCGATAATCAGGGTCTGAAATACAGTAATTACGGGGCAGAGTCATAATTAGTTATCTTCGAAAGCTTCTTGCTGGCTACTCGGTCTCGTTAGAATTCCCGCCTGGAACAGAACAAATGTCTTGATTACTATTATTGTAATATTGTAATCTGCTTCGATAAGCCGACAGAATTTTTTTATTTTTTTTTTATTTACTGGTACAGGTCCGTTAAATGTGAGATTCAGTGCAATCGACGTGAGATCAAATGAAAAAAAATGAAGTGCGTTAAAGGTGCTGAAAAGATTGATTCTGAATAATAGTAATCCAAAAATGTTATCAACAAAATTATACATTTTTTTTCAAATGTTCATTTTTTTCACTCGTTCATTTTTCCGAACACATATTAATTTTTTTTTCAGAATTGTATCAACATTTTTTTAATTCTGTTTTTTTTTAAATGTTTGCCTGGATAACACCTCTATCCATAGATTACTACCTTATCAGTTCACCAATTTCCAAATGAGATGAATAATAAACATTTATGGTTAGGTATGTGCTTAAAACAAAAATTTCCGTTCTATATTAATGTTATTGTTATATGATTACTATTAATTTATTATTGTTATTATATATGTTATATAATGACATTAAGTTAAATATGAAATATAATACACACACTAACACACATACAAAGAACAAAAAATTTGTAAAAAAAAGGGTAACCAATAAATAACTAGTACTAATACTACATTTAGAACTGTATTCGCGAATCTACTTGATGAGTTGTCCGGACACTTTGTGTAATAAATGAATTTTTGACACGCGCATATAAAAAATTCGTGACTTTGCACACATCAAAAGAAAATTAAAAACCATAATTTTAGAAAATAAGATCAATTTCGAAAACAATGTATTCATAAAAATTTTCACTTCCTCGGTTTTCAATTATCTGAATTGTCGGATTATTTTTCCGTGACTTATTTCATATTTTGCTCGATATTGTGCGTCAATTTTTACAAAAAGTGGAAATTTTGAAATTGTTTCCCGTAAAAAAAACCAGCTTGAAAAAAAAGAATAAAAATAATCATTTTTTTGTGGAGAATCAATGCAGAATAACAAGTTAAATATAAAATAAGTTACGGACAAGTGATTCGATAATTTGCGGACCATTGCAAAAGACAGGAAGAAAAGATATTGCAAAAGAAATTGAAAAAAAATCGAAAAAAAGGAACAACATGTGCAAATTTTAATATTTTCTTGTGCCAATTTTTTTGGCGTCCTTACAATAATATTTAGAAAATAATTACGTTTGGGTTTTTGGAACCATTCACAAACACATTTTTCAGTACTTACATTTTGGATTTTGAAAAACAAATTAAAATTTTGGTTGTTTCTTTAGGGTGTTGGAATTTAAATTGATGCGCTCAGCTGTTTTCAGTTCCCTCGAATGTTTCTTGTTTAAATCCCCATGACAACCCTTGTTTGTAAAAGGAAACGATTACTCACTCGCGTTCTAGTTGTCCTACGGACATGTGTTCTATCTGTGTTTCATAATTAAATATTATTTTACATCGTATCTGACTCCATAATTTTAACAGGTCATGGGCCCAGAATTACGCGCGTATATAAAACGGGATTATAGTTAATCGGAATAAGTAGAAATATTGTACACTTAACGAATCACTATGGAATCCGGAAATACATATCGACCCTATAGCGGAACAATTACGATACGTGTAAAATGAGAGCACAGACAATTTTCATAAAAAATAAATCGTGGTCAATTGTGAGTGGAAAGAATCCAAAGCCAGCTATCGAGGAAGGCAACGCCGCGTCTCAAGCCGCTTTCAACGCTTGGAAAGAAGACGACGACAAGTCGAAAGCAGATTCATATTTGATCATCGGCGATACCGAATTAAAATAAATAAGAAGTTGTGAAACTTCCTGAGGTATTTGGCTGAAACACGAGTGAATACACGAATCAAAGGGACCCGCTCGAAAGTCTTCACTCTAGAAACAGTTAATGATGCTGAGATTAGAAGCTGACAGCGATATACGCGAACACATCGATACATTTTTCGACGTCATTACGAAACTATCGGATTTATCTTTCGACGTTGGTGAAGAACTATAGTCAATTATACTTCTGCAGACTCTACCAGACAGCTACGATAATTTTCGTTGCGCTACAGAGGCATGAGACAAACTCCCCGATCCCGAGTCTCTGAAGATTAAACTACTCGACGAATACAACGGTAGGGAACAAAAATCGAAAGACGAAGACTCTGGTGCCATGTACGCACGAAAACCCTGGAAGAAATATAATCAAACAAAAAACACCACGAAGACGGAATTTACGAAAGATAAACCATCATTCAACTTCAAGTGTCACCGATGCTGAAAACTCGGACACAAAGCTGCAAACTGTCCCGAAAAGTCGGAAAAGGCAAGAATCGTTGAAGTTGTGAGCTTCCTAGTTCTAATGGACGACGAAAACTGTCCCGAAAATTCAGAAAAGGCAGGAATCGATGAAGATGTGAGCTTCCTAATTTCAATGGACGACCAAAACTGTCCCGAAAATTCAGAAAAGGCAGGAATCGTTGAAGATGTGAGCTTCCTAGTCTCAATGGACGACGACGAAGTTTTTCATGTAGAAGTTGGAGAAAAAGAAAAGAAATGGTGCCTCGATAGTGGGTGTACATCACACCTATGCAAGGATCGTGAATATTTCGACGATTTCAAAAAATTCGAACATTTAGTGGAACAAACGGAAAAGTCAAGAATGATCTGCACTTGAAGAATACGCTATACGTACCCGATCTCAGGACGAACCTAATTTCCGTTGCAAAAATAACTGACACAGGAAACAAGGTTATTTTTTACCAGTATGAAGCGACTGTGGAAGATCGAAACGGAAAGATTATGTTGAAGGGATATCGTTACAAAGATTTGTATTATTCGAAAGAAAAAAATGAACCAGAAGCCTGTACATCGTCCTTCGAGGAAAGGCAGTCGAAACTACAAACCTGGCACGAACGTCTTGGCCACCTAAACACGAAAAATCTCTTGAATATGCAAAGAAACGGAAAAGTTATTGGAATAGACCTGGGAAACGGAAAAGATTTACGACCGTGTAAAATCTGTCTAGAATATAAATCAACCACTCTTCCTTTCTATCATCGCTCAGAGAGATCATCGGAATTGCTAGAACTTGTACACAGCGATATATGTGGTCCGATTCACCCTGAATCAAGAGGGAAGGCGAAATACTTTGTCACGTTTATAGACGATCACTCTCGTTGGTGCGAGGTTCATTTCCTGCATAATAAAAGTGACGTTTTACAGGCATTTAAGGAATATAAGAACGCTGCCGAGAAACAAACCGGTAAAAGATTTAAAAACTTTCAGACCGACAATGGGGCAGATATTGCTCGAACGAATTCAAATTTTTTTTGAAGCAGGAAGGGATTCGACACCGCTTGACCGTACCGTATACACCACAGCAGAACGGAATCGCCGAGAGGAAGAACCGTACTCTGAATGAAAGGGGACGATGCATGCTTATCGAGTCAGGTCTTCCTAGAAGTTTTTGGGCAGAAGCCATCGCCACATCCAATTATATTCGAAACAGATGCGTGACGAAAGCTCTTGATAAAAAAACACCCTTCGAGGAATGGACCGGAAAGCGACCAAACTTGGAATACATAAGAATATTTGGTGAAAGAGCTTACGTACTCGACAAGACACCTGGCAAGGGAATATTCGACCCACGGGCCAAAGAATGTTTTTTCCTAGGCTACGACAAAAATTCGAAAGCATATCGAGTGTGGTTATCCGCCGAAAATAAGGTTGTCGTAGCACGCGACGTACGATTCACAAATAAAATTGGACTCCGAGCTCAAACAAAAGTGATGAAAACTCCCGAAGTGAACGAAACAACTTCGATTTCAATCTCCAACAAAAATGAAGAGACGATCAATGACAAAAATCACGAAGATAGACATCCACCGAACAACGAAAATCAAGACCCCATCGATCGTGAAAACTTTGATCAAGATGACGAGGAATTCGAAATCGAGGGGGAGAATCCTGATTTATTTTTTGAAGATCGTCCAAATACGGAAAGGTGTGAACGAGATCCGGACGAAGAATCGTCCTGTGAACCAAAGCTGAAGAGAGGTCCTGAAAGACCGTCGAAAATTCGAACGGGAGAACGTGGCCGTCACGCAAGAAATACAACATGATTCCGGCATCTAATGCTTCTAAAATCAACAATCAGGATAAACAATCTTCAACCGAAAACTGCAGTTCGGAATTGAATAATGTTCAACCGGGTTCGGACGACGGATGTAACCTGATGTTAGCTATACAAGAAGCTAACATTGCTGAAATTCCGTGGAAGCAGGCATTATCGGGGCCGAATGCAGAAGATTGGAAGAACGCGATCACGAACGAGATTAAATGTTTATTAAAAAACGGTACATGGAAAGTCGTTACGAGACCGGAAAACAGATCTATAATTGGGTGCCGAACAATCCTACGAAACAAATACAAACCTGATGGAACTATTGACAGATACAAAGCTCGAGTTGTTGCCAAAGGTTTTACGCAACGTCCAGGGATAGATTATCACGACACGTTTGCACCTGTAGCGAGACTCAGCTCAGTTCGTCTACTATTGGCTCTAGCTGCTCGATTCAACATGAGAGTTCATCAACTGGATATCACATCGGCTTATCTGAACGGGACTATCGAAGAGGAAATATTTATGGAAAAGGCTTTACTCCTGGAAGAATCACTGAACGAAATTATTCGAAGAAGAGGAGACGACGATTCTATTTCCATTCGAGCGAAGCAGATGATTCAAGATCTCAAAGGAGATAAAGTGTGCAAGTTCGAAAAGTCATTGTACGGATTAAAACAATCCGGTCGCCAATGGCACAAAAAGCTTGACACTGAACTTCAAAATATAGGATTGAAACCGATAAACGCTGATTCCTGCGTATATTTTATGGGAAAAGAAGAGAATATCGTCATAACGCTGTTATACGTAGATGACATAATAATCGTATATGAGAAAATATCGAACTTGAAGCACATATTGAATGAGTTGTCAAGAGTATTCGAGGTAAAAAATCTCGGAAATATACACTACTGTCTCGGAATCGAAATCCTGCAGACCAAGAACCACATAAGTATGTCGCAAAAGGGTCATATTCGTAATATACTACAACGATTCGGAATGGAAGATTGTAATCCGGTATCTATACCCGTCGACATAAGCATAAAATTGAAGAAAAGTGAAGAAAATTCGGAAAAAGATACTGAGGATACTGCTGAGAGACCATATCGAGAGCTCATAGTAGCCTTAAATTATCTGGCTGTTGCGACGAGACCTGATATCGCATATGTCGTTAGTAATCTCAGCCAAATTCAACGCATATCACAGAAAAGAACATTAGGTAGCAGCTAAGAGAGTTCTACGATATTTAAAAAGAACTATTGATCTTGAAATCGTATACATAAAAAACGCAGATGAAATTAAAGGGTTCGTGGATGCTGATTGGGCTGGATGCGTTATCGACCGACGATCCTACACTGCATACGCTTTTATAGCAATCAACGGTGCCGTAAGTTGGGAGTCCCGGAAGCAATGTTTTTTTTTTATTTCGCATTTTCCCCCGTCTACAGGCATCACGCCTATTACAGGGTCGGCCCGGGTCAGTAGTTAGTGCCCCCTGGGGGCCTGGTCCGGATCAGTGACCAGGCCCCCATGCGGCCATATCCGACTTCCCCCTCTATATCGCATTTGCCATAACATTTCTGCTAAAGGCATAGGAAAACATTGCGGAAAAACCTTATGCCGATATAGCCGGTCTCGAGTTCGCCTCACGCACCGGGGCTACGTCACGATGTTCGTCGACAATGTAAACACAGACTACAGCTGTATACGTGTGACCCCCACAGTTACCTGTGTGTGTCTTGCGCATATATCTGGAGCTTCATCACGTCCATGTTTTTATTTTTCGACGAAAATTTTCTACGGCACCGGGAATCGAACCCGCGACCTACCGATGCTCTGGTTTAGAAGCCAGCACTCTAACCACTAGACCATCACACCGGTTTTGCCTGAAAGCAATGTACCGTTGCATTATCGTCGACGGAAGCAGAATACATGGGATTGGCAGAAGGCATTAAAGAAGCTCTCCACATTCGCGGATTCCTGATGCAACTTGGTTTTAATATACTGGCTCAAATCTCCATCACGAACGACTATCAAGGAGCTCAGCTGTTGGCGAAAAATCAAATGTTTCATTCAAGAATGAAACATATTGATATTAGATATCATTTCATTCGACAATCAGTGGAACAAAGGGAAGTGAAATTAGACTACACATCAACGAATGACATGGTTGCAGATGTTCTCACGAAAGAACTTTCGAGTGTCAAACATTACAAATTTACTAATGTGCTCGGAGTTAAATCTGTAATCATTTAAAATTATGCTCAATTTAAGGAGAAGTGTTGGTATTTAAATTGATGCGCTCGGTACTGTTTTCAGTTCCCTCGAATGTTTCTTGTTTAAATCCCCATGACAACCCGTGTTTGTAAAAAGAAACGATTACTCACTCGCGTTCAAGTTGTCCTACGGACATGTGTTCTATCTGTGTTTCATAATTAAATATTATTTTACATTGTATTTGACTCCATAATTTTAACATAGGGAACATTGGATGAATATGTTTATTAATTGAGACATGTATTCATAAAACATTTGTATTCGGAAAATTTAAATAGAGCTTTTTCATTGTTTGAGAATACAGCAATCACACCGCCAAATGTGATGTGCAAATTTCCAGCTTAAGGGGGTTCGTCAGTAAAATTGAAAATGCACAGAAAAATCTAAAATAATTACCGCGTTTTCGATAATTCATAACAAACTTACATGCGTTTTTTGGAAATTTTCGTCTACATCGTTTACACAAAATTAATTTTTTTATGCATTCATTTTAACATCAGCTCTTATGGCATATTTACGAACAAATAAAAATTGAAAAAAAATTTTATCTTAAAAAAAAAAAAAAAAATTAATTCCACCAAATACTTAAAAATTCAACGATGTAAAAAATTTCTTCGATTATCATTTTTTTTTTGAATTCGTAAATATGCCATAAGAACCCATGTTGAAATGCATGCATAAAAAAATTAATTTTGTGTAAACGATGTAGACGAAAATTCCCAAAAAATGTATGTGAGTTTGTTATGAATTATTTAAAACGCGGTAATTATTTCAGATTGTGCATTTTCAATTTTACTGACGAACCTCCTTAAGGATGTATGATAGGTCCTGGCAATCGTTGAGTATCAGAGAAAATTTCGATTACTTCACGATAGGATAAAAATCGGAAAAAAATCGATATTTAACGTGCTGAACAGATAAATTTTGCATAGTAATAATTCCAAAATGTTATTAACAAATTTCTGAAAAAAAAAATTGTTCAACAAACAATCAGTCAACCTAACTTTTGTTCTAATGAAAATGATATGTTAATTTTTTTGAATGCGTATAAATGTTTTCAGATTTTTTTTTTTTTTCGAGAAATGTGCGCGAAATAACGAATTTTGGATATGTGTTCGGCATAAAACCATCTAATACCCTCAAGATTTTTTGCAAGACGCATATGCAAAATTTTTTATATTCTGCGCATTTTTTCAAATAAAAAAAATCAAAATCAAAATAAGGAAACCATCTGAAAGGTTGACTGTTTATTTGTTGAACAATTGTTTTTTTTCATCAATTTGTTAATAACATTTCGGGATTATTGTAATGTGAAATCAATCTTTTCCGCACGTTTTATATGTATTATTTTTCTCCGATTTTTATCCCATCGGGAAGTGATTGAAATTGTCCCTGAAACTCACTTTTTGCGGGACTGTATCTATCATACATCCTCAACGGGATACCTTCCAGATTAAGCATATTTTTTTTACCACGGTAGCACCTCGACAATTTGTGTTGTTGTCTATAGTCCAGGAATTTGTGTGGGTCCGGTTGAGCATTCTAATCGGAGTCGCTATGAAGTACATAAGTACATTTATTTCGTGGCAATTTCTCATCCACCAGGAAAAAAGAGAAAAAAGTCTCACGGTCCACAGCCTCCAATTTGCTGTACCTAACAGCTCAGAGTGCGGTGATGTCTTATTCATGCTGTACCTAAGCTCCTACCCGTGTACGACATAATTTCATTGCGGGGCTCGGCTACAGAAAAGACCTAATTTACCCTCATTTATTTTGTGTCACCAAGCCGCTATTGTACAAGAATACGCAGGATAATTGTATAACAACTGAAGGATATCAAGCGAGGATTAAAAGAATCGTGCTGCTTTTATTCGGTCCGTATAAAGGAGAATAAGACAATTTTTAATTGCGGCCAGACTGCTTTTGAGTAATTAAGGGGTAATTTCAAGATGAGATTGATTTATCTTCTCGCATAAAAAAATACGACTGACTCTTATTTAATTTATACAAATTTTAATATACATTATTTTGAAGCTATTTGTAGAGTTGGATTGTTTTTCAAAAACTTTTACTTTTGTAAAAAAAAAGAAATTCGTAGTTGAGGGTCATCTTAAAACGTGGTTGAAACTCAAGTCCACTTATGCTTATTTTGTTATTAATGAATCAAGCTGTTGAATTTCCTGCAGCAAATTAGGATTAATGATCTAATTTTGACAGATTTTCGAAGTTTGAGTAGCAATATAATAATAGCAAATATCCATTTCTGATTTTCGGTCTTTTTTCAATAAGTTTTTACGAGCCCAAAAATCGCGGTATCGTAATAGTAATTTCACCATTCTCTTAATTTTCGCAAGCCTTTAGAATGAGGAAATAACAATGGAAATCGGCTATTTAAAAAAAAGTTATAATAATGAGCAGTCAGAAATTGCGAATTTCGGTAATTCTGAAACCAAAGTCGAAAAAAGTGGATTTTCGCTGAATTTGAAAAGCCCATCCGGTCGCGAAATTTCCGCTGATTACAAATTGACCAATTTATATGTGGACAATTCGAAAAAAATTGAGTAAAAACTATGCAAAACCTTTTTGTCAGATTTTTCAAATTTCCCCATAGAAATTTTGAGATATCATCGGAAAATTGATGAGCACACCCAGAGAAATGGGTCTGTTGAGTTTATTTGAATCAATAAGGGAATGCATTTGGAATAGATAACATTTTATTTTAATCAAATGGAGTCTATTAAGATCGGATGAAATTTTATTTAGATCAAATAAACTCTATTTCGGTTGGATAAAATTCTATCAGGCCGACCATTAAATAAATTATTTATTTATCTCATAATTGATTCTAACAAACTCTTAAGACCGATTTCTCTGGGTGCATCGTAATCAGGAAATTTCGTGAAATATGGTTTGCAGTACTCACCGACATTGCGGGTCCTGAACGGCCGAATCGCAGGCGTAGTGAAGGAGATCGTTGAGACTTCCGGATCATGAGATGCTCCAGAGGTATTCCAGCTAGAGCGACATTATCCGCTGCATTTCGTCTGAAATTGTCCACCGAATTTCGTCGCAGTAACATTCTATAGAATTCGCGCAGGTTCTCGAGATTTCTGTCCTCAGCTTCATCTGTTACAACCATAAAAACACTTTTATAGTAGTATTTAATTATAACACACGTGTCAGTTGTAGTCACCCTTAAATTTTTAAAACAGTATACGTATTAGAGAACAAACTGTTGAAACAGTTTCGTTTTTTTATGTCCTAACAGACTTAACAACCATAAAAAACGACCCTAAAACAGTGAGGCCCTAAAAAGCGGCGGCTGCAGTCGTTTTTCAGTTACATATTTTTTTTAACCTGTCGCGGGTAGTCGTTTTTGTGTTCTTTTTGAAGTGAACTCTTCGGGATAAATCGACTAATCGAACAATTTACCTTGTCGTAATTTCTACGTAAATAAAATGTAATCCTGATTTGTCTGCTTGTTTGTATTACTGGGAGGTAAACAAACTTATTCTTAATTTGCGGATAAGTTTTTAGATATGAGAATAAAAACAAACTTATCCTTGACTTAAGAATAAAAACAAACCTATTTTTAACACAAGGATAAGTTTGTTAATAAATCGCACACTGAGAAATCAAAAACCGTTGAATGCACTAAATCATTTATTTAAATCCTATATAATTGACTCGAATAGCTTGGTATTTAAAGCCACTATACGTATGGTATAAATAACGATATATTTTGTTATGTCGATTGTATAACAACAGTCCATTTAGGAAAAATAATCAGAACAATTAAAGGAGTGATATCTTCCGTTTAGTCCATGGAGACACTGGTTGAATGTATTTTATATATATTTAAATTAATAGAATTATTTAATGACACATATATAGATATACATATACTGTTTTCATATATACATTTGGATAAATTATAATAATGCTTTATTTGAGCGGAATGAATTTTCAGTAGCAAAACTATTTCATTAGGTGCATTAAATAATATGATTGAAAACAACGATTAAAGATCCAATGTATTCATCTGCAGTAAATAAAAAAATTCATTCACTTAGTCGCTCAAAAATAAATCGGGTATATGTTTTATTTAAAAATTCATTTAACTGAAGTAATTAAATACTAGCCAGGTTTTAATAAATATCCCCCACATTAAAAAAAATATTGTCTACATTGAAACAAATATTGATTGGATCCATCAATAAATTCAGTTGATAGGATTGACAACGTAATACGATAGGAATGAGTATTTTGTCTCACGTTTTTATAGAACAATTTCTTTGAATCAACACAATAGTTGGTTAAAAATATTAAATATTTTGTCGAATCAATTAAATTTCGATTGCATCGAACGAAATAAATAATGAAATATATAATTGGTGTAAGTAAATGGTTTAAGTGAAAGGATCAAAATAAATAGTTTAATGGCTCAAGCCCGTTGATTTAACTAAATATTTCTCTCAGTGCATGTGATTGAGTGAAACCGTATGTAATATATAGTTCTACGAAATGTGAAGTAATTTAGGGATAGAAGTGCTAGATATACATGTACAATCAAAAATAGCCACAGGCTAAATAAATATTGTTAACTAACTAGCTATTAACGCAGTAACCCCAAGAGTGGCCTATAATCGATTGACTTCCGGTTTTCGTCAGTGGGAATTCGACATATGTCAGGAATGTTTTGAACTACAAGGATATGGTTACTTTTACTATAAGGGCAGAAGGGAGGTAAAATCACATAGTCATTAATAAGCACTATTTAGTGCTTATTAATGACTATTATTAATAACTATTTAGTAGGTTTTGGATCGTAATCGCCATCCGAAGAAGAATTACCATTGTTTAATTTTTAATTTCTTGTTTTCATGACGTTAAACTTTTTTTCAAATCGCTTTACATTACCAATTAATTGTGAAAGCTATATATTTGAGCTATAGATAAGCGTAATAATTCGATAACGTAACTATTGTAACTATTCTGGTAATAAAATAGTATGGGTAGGCAAAAGCGTTCAAAAATTGTACGACCCTATAAACACAAAGCTGATATTAAAGGACTAACATTATGTACCGCAAAAATGGTATTTTGATGATATTGATGGCAATTCCTACGTATATAGCCTTCACTTTTAATGTTGCACGTTAAAATCCACCTTCTACATATTTAACGATAAGTAGCTAGGCGGGGTATCGAACCGCACGCACTTTTATAAGGCGAACCATTAAACTGTCCAAACCCCTATATTGTATTCCTACAATTATTTGGGTTAATATCCGCATTTGAACGCTGTTTTTTTTTTAGATTTCCTCTCAGCAGATATGATGTATAGAATACCAAAATTTTTTAAAGATATTTGAAAAAAATATCAGAAAAGTAAAGATCGCGTTGATATAATGCGAAGTCTGCGAAGATAACGGTGTTACCCTAACGACGCAGTACTCGATTTTGTTTTTTATTTATTCGTGACATATCTTTGACCGTGAATGCATGTTGTTTTTCCCTTATAATAAATATTAAATAATGTTCACCCAATCCTCGTTTTAATTATTCAATAGTTGATTGCGTAGCTCGAATAAAAAATCTGGAATATGGCAATTTTCCTTTAAAATATGATAATTTTGCAAAAATACTTTGAAGTATATAAAAAGTTTTGTTGAAATATTTCGGAGCATATCTGATGATATTGTCGAATCAAATTTCAATATAACACTCACCAAAAGTTGAAAAAAAAATTTCTTTTTTTTTTGGGAAATAATTAATAAAATGAGATTATCATTAATACACGGAAAAATGAATGTTTTGCTGGGCCAAATAATTATTTACTAATCTATCGGCAGCGAATTTTTTGTGCTGGATCAACAAATTCTTTTGTTAGGCCTGACAAAATAGTTTTATTATCAGTATATTATCAGATGATTTTTCTCCGTGTAGATGAAGAAGTAAACATTAAAAACTAATTAACGGCGTAAAAAGTTGTATCGCAATATATGAAATATTATCTATTGTTGAACATTACTTGGAGTGGAAAAGTAACTTGAGATAAATGAGGTAAAGATGGAGAGGATGTTGAGGTCAACTATAGAACTCGTAAACAACTTACCACCGTAGTCGAGATAGCTTTCTGCGGCAAACGTGATGCCAACTACGAGGAGCAGCATCAAGACACTTGCGTTGCTGTTTTTGAACATCATTGTTCTCAGTGTTTCTTTCTGAAACATAAAGAGAGTTTGCTTTATTAATAGCATGCGTATAGTGTATATATGGTTATCGCGCGGTCAGTAGACGTTCGTGCTTTTGGCTTCACGAAACTTTTGTCATTCAGAGTCTCGGCAACTTTTGTTCTGCTCATCAAAAAATGACTTAATCACGAAACTCAAAGTGTATTGTTGCTGCTTTTGACCCAGAAACTCAATTCTAATAATCGATTTTGAGCGTCGGCAATAAAAAATGTGGGGCAAAGTGGGACACTTCCCCAAATTCGGAAATGTATGATTTACCAACTGGATGCTACGAAAAGTCATCATCATTGATTATATTCTACTGGCAATCGTGTTGTTGATTAATTTTGATATTCCGGAGTAAAAAATACCATCGGGAGCAAAATAGAACAGTCATCTAAAATATTTTCTTCGTTCATTTGTAGGGGAGGATTAGCAAAGTGCAAGGTAGAAACAAAAAAATGGTATTGTTACTGCTTTTCACCCGAGAAATCGATTCCAATAATAGATTTCGAAAATCGAAAAAAAAAAAAAATGTATGTGGGGCAAAGTGGGCCACTTCCCCAAATTTGGAAATGTATGATGTAATGTAATCAAGAGACGCGGAAGCGTCGCGACGCCAAGTATTAAAAAGAACATTAATTTTTAAAGTTGATGTGATTATATGTGCGATTTTTTTAAGCAGGAAAGATATTATAGTACCCACTTATAATTTCAGATTGCTTCGAAAATGAAAAATTTCCAAAAGTTGTTTTTGTAAATGTAAATATCAAATGTTAGGTAAGATTTGTTAAAGTTGATATCTTCTGAAGTTTCTCTTTCGCTTCCTTTTTAAATTGAGTTGTAGAAGCGTATTTTTTAAAAAATATGGGAGTGCCCCACTTTCCCCCATTTTCGATATTTTTATTTTCAGATTTTGTCGATTTAAACACTCAAAATAGATTCAAAAACGTCGTCTATTGGATGATTCAACTGAATTGTATTGTAAAAACGCGATTTTAATAAAAAATATGGGAGTGTCCACAGATACATGTATCGATGTCCAAATAAATATATTTTACGTATATTTGCCGGATGTACTTACGATTGTATAAAAAATGTACCTTACGTATATTCGCCAAATGTACGTTTGGACGTAATATTGGATATTGCCAAGTATATAAAAAGTAGATAAGAAAAATACCACGGATATTATTTATATATTTTTCGATATGTCGAAAAATGTACTTTGTTAGCATACTTTTTTTGCATGGGGGATAGGAAGCTCTGTTTTCGCTAATTAAAACTAGTGTATTGTCAGGTCAGTTTACTCAGAATGGTCGAAACATTGAAAAAAGCGGACTGGACAAAATTCCCGGATGGATGGATGTGTGTGGGTCTTTCTATGTTTAAATATACGAAAAAATGAAACACTATTTCATATTTTATAGGACTTTGATTTTTCCGACAAATGTCTCTAGGTTTTCTGGCGGCTAAATTTGGTACAGATCGGCAAAGATAGGTTTGGATGTTATAGGATTCTAAGTCGTCGAAAAATTAAAGTTGTTTTTATAATTAACATCAGCTTCGCCTAATTCAGCTGAAAGGTTTACGTACGGATTATCATGGACTAATCGCTACAAGGCAATTTGCAATCTGCAAAGTACAACATGGCTTCCTTATTATTGTTTGCGCTTTATAAAACATCCTTTATCAGGAAGCGATTTGCAAGCTTGTACTTTGTAAGATTTTTGATGTCTGAAAGCATAAACAATAGTCGTTTTTTTCTATATTTTTGTTAAATTCTGTTGCATTGGTAAAGTGTCCTTTACTATGTGTTTAATAGTGTTTAATGAAGTAAACGTTTGTTATGCGGATACCATAAAATCATTCCTGAAATTTATGAAATAATTATATTCTGTAATATTATTATTCATAAAAATTCATTGATGGGTATAATCAAGTGCAAACAGCAGGTAATTTCGAATGATGATGGTTCAATGTCTGTTTTTGTCGTGTATCCCCTACGGCCCAATGAGGCTCCTCGTCGCTTCGGCTATTCCGTTATATTAGTGCGCCGATGTTATATCATTCATTAATACCATATATTGCAATCGGTACTGCATGTGGGTAGAACAAATGCCAGCATTATGCTCAATTTAGTGCTCAGTCATCTAGAATCACAGCTTTCGAGATTTGCCAGTAGTCGTTACGTAATACCTATCCTTAAAATTGACTAACATAAAATAAAAACTATAACTCTGAATGAATATAAAAAAATAATATTTAAAAATTATATTACAACGAGTCTTTTTGCCCGAATAGACTTTGTCCACAAAATGACTCATTCTAATGGTGTCATAATTTTTTATGAAGTGATCAAACCCTTTCCTTTTACGAATTCGAAAAACAGTGTAACTTATTAAATGACGGTCACCAGTTGAACGAGCCTGCAAAGTAGAACCCTGTACATTGCTTCTTCATTATTTTTTGCTTTTTACAAAGCTACATTTATGAGGTTTGCAAGGTTCAAGACAATTTGCAAGGTTCCACTTCCCCCATGGAAAAAAAGGATGCTAACAAAGTGTACTTTTCGACATATCGAACAATATATAAATAATGTACGTGGTATTTTTCTTATATGCTTTTTATATACTTGGCAATATCCAATATTTCGTCCAAACGTACATTTGACAGATATACGTAAAGTACATTTTTTATACAATCGTTAGTACATCTGGCAAATATACGAAAAATATATTTATTTGGATATTCATACATGTATCTAGCTTATAGACGTAAAGTATATTTTTTTGTATATTATTAGTATATAAAAAATGCATCAACTCATAATATATAAAAACACGAAATCTCGACCACCTAGATTTCTCATATCGACGAATTATCTGAACACTTTGGTCAAATGTTCTTCTAACTGATTCAAGTGTTAAACATCTTCTTACATACATATATATATAAGTTCTATAGAAAAAATATGCATTCACATACATTTACCAATACATAAAATATAAATGGAGAATTATATGAAGAATATAAAAACGATATATTTTATTTCCAAAAAATATGTATGAACTAGCATACCATCGTATATACTTTGTAAGTATGCTAAAAGTTATATCCGATATATCAAATTTTTCGTCCAAAGTTTGGTTGGTATATGAAATATATACTTTTCGATATTTTTTCGAGTATACTTTTTTCTTGATGGGGGATATTTCAGTTTAATTTGTCTAGTGCAGTCGGGCCATCGATATCCCAAAGCTTTTGTCAAAATGAAAAAGTTATGAAAATTGGAAATATTAGTCCCCTTAAATTTTGATCAGATGGTACCAAATTCATAGACTTTTTTGCAGAAGGCCTATAAGTTAATGTGGACATTACTGCCACGACAGATATTAATAATCAAACCTCTGAAAGCTTAAAATTTCAAGAGAAAATTTACTCCAGCCTCCCTTAATTGCGGAGGGTCGGCGAGACATTTCGGCCCGGTGCCACTTTGATTGTAAAAGTTATAGCGTGAAAACTATTTTTTCAAAATTTTGGAAATGCTGCAAAAACAAAATTGTTAACCGATTCGCGTCAAATACAATCCCAAACTTTGTTATATGATAACCTACTTGCGTGCCAAATTAGAAGAAAATCCGTAGAAATGAAAACATGAAAATTTCGAAAAAAAAAATTTCACGAAAACAAAGCTTCCTCTATGAGGAAAAAAAGAGGAGTGACTAAATGTGTGATCATTTTGAGGTCATTTCTTTCCACATAGCTTACACCGATCCTTAGAACGTGACCAATTTTTCATATAGTGATCGAAAACGTATGTGAAAAATCACAAGGCAGATTTTTTTTCCACTAATTATATGGATATATTGTACCTAAATTAACAACAGTCGGTGTATAAACAAAAAAACGAGTGTTAGGATGCGTCACAATTTTGAATGCGTTTTTCGGGTCAAATTTGGCACATAACGAGCGGGATTTTTTAATAGTCATTTTTTAAGATCGTATAATGTACTAAAGAAAATATTCTTAAGACCAAAAACCAGTCAAGGTATATCCGATAAACTCTAGTTTTCGTATAAACTATGATCGACCGATTGACGTAACTTTGAGCCCTCCATCGTATAATAGTCCGTGACGCCGTGGTCCTTTTTACATCGGCACATCACCCAATAATTTAGGCGTTCAAGTGGAACTTACCTACCCTCCCTATCCAGTTATAGGTACTCTCTCGACGCCCGAATAAGCGAGTCGAGCTGCACGTTTTACTCTAAAAATAGATGCTTCGTCTCAGGTAACTAAATTTTTTTTTTCACCCTCCCATCAACGGCCTGCACAGCAAAGAACACGAGCGTTATGCGTTTAGTGTCGATCAAAAGATAAACTCCTCGAATTTTTCGATAAAAAAAAAGTATTTTTTGTATCCCGTGCATGAGAAGTGCCACTTTTCGTGCCGGGCCGGAATGACAGAAAAATGGCGCTTTTCGAGAAGGCGTATAAAAAATACTGGAAGTGGATCAAAAATACTGAAAGCGTATCGAAAATACAAGAAAGCGTGTCAAAAATACGCGAAGCATCTCGGAAATACCCGAATCGTCCCGAAAATACTGTGCGCGCATGCGCACATCCATCGCGTTCGCGTCGTCTTGATCGCGCTCGCATCGCCTCGATCGCCTTCGTAGCGATAGCGATAGATAGTTAGAACACATGTTAACGTCGAATCGCGAAAATATTAATAAGGTTATTAGATGAGTAAGACAACATTTATGAAGGTATTGTTACAAGAATAATAAAAGTTATTGTTCTATGCATTTGAAAGATATTTTATCTGCCCCCCACCGGGCCTTCGGCCCTGGACCCGACCATGGGCTCAGCCCCTGGACCCCGTTTGACGCCCCACACCGCACTTCATACAAAAAGTAGTATGCGATACTCGTGATTAAAAGCGAATATCCTGGAAGACCGTGAAGTGAGTCCTACTCGTGAGACTCGTGTGACTCACTTCACGGCCTTCCAGAATATTCGCTTTCACGCAGTCGTAACGCAAAGTACTATTATGCTACAAGTGGGTAAAATGCGATCTTACGGGCGAGTAGCCGGCAAAGTCGAATTAACATTTTGGTTATTCGCAGATTACAAGTATCGAATCTTATGGTGTTCATCTGCAGGCTTCGGAATTTATCTGCAATGCTATACGAATGGTGAAAAGTGATATGATACGATGCGTGTTTATGAGTGGTTAGCACCATAGAAGATTCGTCGACCGAAATTTTTCGGTCGTAACCGTTTCGGTCGCAAGTGTCGTTTGAACTACTGTAATACTTTTGGTCGTCAGCATTTTTCCCCGCTGGTAGTAACGACCGAAAAATCCTAGTCATAACGACAGGCCCCATTTTTGGAGCCCCGTTTCCGGTCGTTACACGCAACATGCAATATCGACACTAATCGAACGAGTAAATCGACGATACTGGTAAAACGATTTTTTTTTTAAATACAGAGATTCTAATATGGCATAGAACGAATGTGCATAATAATAATAACAAATTGTATTGACAACAGGTAGTTAATAAGAAAGAGAATGAAAAACACAGCCAATAGAGAACAAAGGATGAAGATATGGTGTCAAAAAAAAACTACACAATGGCAACACTTGAAAACATCAAAAGCAATAATATCGAAGCGGCTACCCTAAGGATGTATGATACGTACAGTCCCGCCAAAAGTGAGTTTCAGAGACAATTTCGATCACTTCCCGATGGGATAAAAATCGGAAAAAAATAATGCACATAGAACGTGCTGAAAAGATTAATTTCGCATAATAAAAATCCCGAAATGTTATTAACAAATTGGTGAAAAAAACAATTGTTCAACAAACAGTCAGTCAACCTAACTTTTTTTCTAATGAAAATGATATGTTCATTTATTTAAATGCATACGAATTTTTTTAGATTTTTTCTTTATTTTGATTTTGATTTTTTTTATTTTGAAAAATGCGCAGGATATATCAAATTTTGGATATGCGTTATGCAAAAAATCTTGAGTGTAGTAGATGGTGTTATGTCGAACACATATTCAAAATTCGTTATTTCGCGCACATTTTCAAAAATTAAAAAATATTAATCAAAATAAAGAAAAAAATCTGAAAAAATTCGTACGCATTCAAATAAATTAACATATAATTTTCATTAGAAAGAAAGTTAGGTTGGCTGATTGTTTGTTGAATTATTTTTTTCACCAATTCGTTGATAACATTTTAGGATTATTATAAAGCAAAATCAATATCTTTTGAGCACCTTTTATATGCATTATTTTTTTTCCGATTTTTATCCCATCGGGAAGTGATGGACATTGTCTCTGAAACTCACTTTTGACGGGACTGTACGGATCATACATCCTTAAAGGTTGGTTTTTTCAACTAACCAGTTTTTCCCGTGCACCGAGATAAGCACGCGGGATGTGAACAAAATCCACCGTCCAGCGACAAAAAAAAAACACGGCGAAAGAATCAAATATGATGGTGGGTTGGACGGCAAGAGTTCACCGGTGGGAACATCGTGGGGAAAAACGTGGTTTCTCGGTGATTTGTCAGTGGTACGGATCTGCTATGGAATCTATGAAAATCTGACTTCGATTAAATTCATGTGTTTTTTTTACTATGGCTTAATTTGAATTTTTGATTTTGGATAATTAAAATTTTTGATTTTGGATAATTTAAATTTTTTATTTTGAATAATTTGAATTTTTGAGTTTGGTTTAATTCGAATTTTTGAGTTTGGCTTAATTCGAATTTTTTATTTCGGTTTAATTCTGATTCGGTTTAATTCTAAAACTGATTTTGCTTCAATTCGAATTTCTAATTTTGGTTCAACTCGAATTTTTTACTTTGGCTTAATTTGTTGGATTTATAATTTTGGTGTAATTTATAAATTGCTGCTTGTAGTTCAATCTATGAATTTCCGACTTTGATTCAAGCTATGAATCTATGCATTTTTTACTTCCGTTTGAGCCATGGATCATCGATTTTGGATGAATCTATGAATTTTTTACTTTAATTGAATCTATGAAGCGATGGTTTTTTTCACTTTAGCTTAAACCATAGATCTCCGATTTTGGATCAATCGATGAATTTTTGACATTGATTGAATCTATGAATTTCTGACGTCCTCCGCCGCAGGCAATATCTCGCAGTGAACGTCGATTCGGGAGTTCAGCTGCGCTGAGTTTCCATGTGTACAATCGAAATAGTGCATGTAACGCAAGCTGGAGGCTATGCAAACGACATATGCTTCAAGAGGCCCTTTCCGTTTCATCGTACAAGCGATTTCAGTGAGTCATGGCTGATTTTGAATCAACATATGATTCGAACATTCAATAAATTGATAGCGTTAGATAAGCAATAATTAAAACAGTTCTACTACCGTCACCAAACACAAGAGAGAGAGAGAAAAAGTCCGAGTTTATTAAACCCTGTTTTCAACGGCAACTTTAAAAATTTTCCGGACATTCAACGTAAACTAGAGGTTTTAGGAAACAGTTCAATTCAAAGACTTTTTCTCTCAACAGGTGAACCTTGGATTGAAACAAAAAGAATTTACCTAAAATTTTTTCTTTTCAAAACTTAAACCCAGACTATTTTTTAACGTGCATCCAATTATCATTATTATTTCGACTTCAACCTGGGTATTTTTTTCGCAAATTTACCTTGAAAAGACTTCAAGCATTTCAAAAGTGCAAGCATTAAAAAAAAACTTAGCCTAGGCTTATGTAAGAGACTTCAATCTAAAGGGTTATTTCAAAAGGGCAATGTTTTTTCGATATTAAGGGAGGTTTTATTTTTCGGAGTCAAACTGAAGAATTTTTTTTCAAAAGTGTAACCTATTGAATTTTGTCAAAATTCAACGTCAAAGTTCGCGTATAAATTATTTTTCAAGCAGTTCAATAATTAGATTTTTATTTTCAAGTACGCAATAATTAGCAAATTTCTACTATCACTGAGCATGGAATGAAAAGGTGAAGTGATGGAAGTTCGAAAAGCCATCCTATTCAGGGTTGATGAGTATGACAGGAAAACGCTAAAAGCCCAACGTGACGTGTATGCAAAAAAAGATGATTGAGTTCTTCGTGGTTGGCCACTTCATGGTTATTCTCTTCGCATATCCATGGCTTGAAAACGAAAAGGCATATGTCCATCATATATGAAACATATATGCTTCATATATGTCTATCATATATGAAGCGTATATGATAGATATATATTTTTTTAAAAACATGTTTATCATATATAAAGCATATATGAGGGATTCTTCGTCAATTCAGTTACTTTTTTCCAATACCCCATTTTCCGTAATATCGGATTTCAAAATCTGAATAAATTAGAGCAGAGTACTTTCAAGTGGGACTAAAATTCGTTTAATTATAGAACTTATCAGGAGGGTTGGAAAAAAAGAGGCTGAATAGATGGAGAATGCACGGATTTATTCACGAGTTTAACGACGTCCGAGTAGTAAACAACACTAAACGTTGATTGACGTATTTTGTTGTAAGCTTTTACTGTAGTTAATCCTGCACAAAGAATACTTTCCAACATTTTTCTTCTTTGATTGCAAACATAAGTGGAAATGTCGTACACGTGGATAATTATCTATAACGGTTAGTTAACTGTTGTTGTTTTTATTAATTGGAGCGCATTCCTTTTCGGCGTATAAAAAAAATTCCGATTTTAGACAGATCCGCGGTGTTATCAATGCAGCGAAATGTAATAGCAAGAGGCGAATATTTGATGAAATTGCCTTGCGGTTCGCCCACACGAAAATTATAGCGAGAGCCTGATGTGCCTGTCGATATCGCATCGGTAAATTGAATATCAACACTTGAATTTTGACACCTATTTTTAATATCAATTTAAAATTCAAAATAAAGCTTTGATGTATACAAAAATTCACAGGCAATTCAAATATTAAATTTTTATATTCTATTATAAATCTAGCTACGTCTAAATTGGAGTGCTTTTTCTATTGACATTTTTCGTTCTGTCACTTTTTTTGAAACATTTTTTATTATGTTGTGTAGGATATTCATCGTAGAATCAGATTTGCAACGATAAAAAAATAATAGGTCAGCGATATGCAAACTCAAAATTGCGTTGTTGTAATCCAACCTGATATAAAAATGGTAAAAGGGTTTTATGAAAAAAGTTATAAGAATTGTTTGTCGGAATAGAGAAAGGCCAAGAAATTCCGATGAAATTAACTAAACGCTCAGAATTTTTTCAAAAATATGATAGAAATGATTTGTTCATCTACAAGATGACAGAAAATTCTTTGTGAAATAATGAAACAGTTTCTGTTGGTGTTTGATGAAGTTTTTTATTTTTTTTAGAAGTATTGAAAATTTGATTACCGTTCGTACTGTGTACTCGACGATATTGCAGAGGACAAAATGATTTCTCAAGTGAATAGCCCCGTGGTATGTATCCTTTCTGTCGACGGACTTCAGAGCATATCAGAAAAAAAACTTTTCTTTGTTACGTTCCGATCGCCTGTAGAGGGGACGTATTTGGACACGTTACAATTTGTTAAATGGGGTGAGAGGAGGTTTGAGTAAAAGTCACTGTGTATAAGTTCAAAGACATTCCATACAATATTACTGCCCGTCGAAAAATCACAAAGTACAAGTATCAGCATCAAATGCGGTATGCAGCTCGAATCTTCGATCTCTAGGGACGTATTTAAGGGGGCTAAATTACCTATTGAAAGTCACGAGAAAAAAAATTCTTTGTATGATACCCTTCTTTTAAAAAAATTCTTCTTCAGGAACTTTCCGTGAACCTGGCAACTTTGTTCTCAACGTGATTTTTTCAGATTTTTTGATCTACTCCTTTCGTAAATGGCTTTTATTTTCAGGCCGTATATCATGGAAGATAAGATTAATTTCCGGCAAAAAAATGGATAAACAAAAAAGTTATGTTTTCCCATAAATTACTCAATGCGAAATGTGTTATATTTTTTATGACACCAAAAAAGCAATTTTCACCTCAAACAGATAGACAACTGAAATAGGGTAGAGTACCGGTTGTGGCCACTTCAAGAATTTCACAATTTTCAAGTACTTGTGATTAGGAATGTTTTAAACCTGTTCTTTTCATATCTAAGAAGAATATAATTTCAGATTTCTAGCAGTGAAATCTTCATATGTGTCGCGAGAAAACTGGAAAGTAGAAAAAACTAGTAGCATAGCCATTTCACTAGTTCTGGCCACATTGATGTACCGGTTTTGGCCATGCTTAAAATTAGAATAAGTCAATATTCATTGCACTTGAAATATTTTTTAAAGCGTGTTTGATCAATGAAAATCGTATTTCTACGAAAGGATGCAATTGCTCTACACGGAAATATTTTTAAAGTACAGATGCCATCTGTGAACCTAACAAACTAATCTTTCTTGAAATTCGTCTTCTTCGTTTTGCACTTTCTCGTAGCAGCATTCTTCGTCACAAATAGTCATACATTATATCAAGGATGTATGATACGTACAGTCCCACCAAAAGTGAGTTTCAGAGACAATTTCGATCACTTCCCGATGGGATAAAAATCGGAAAAAAAATAATGCATATAAAAGGTGCTGAAAAGATATTGATTTTGCATAATAATAATCCCAAAATGTTATTAACAAATTGATGAAAAAAAAAAAAAATTTCAGTAAACAATCAGTCAACCTAACTTTTTTTCTAATGAAAATGATATGTTAATTTATTCGTATGCATACGAATTATTTCAGATTCTTTTCTTTATTTTGATTTTGATTTTTTTTTTTTTTAATGCGCAGAATATAACAAATTATGGATACGCGTTTTGCAAAAAAATCTTGAGTGTAGTAGATGGTTTTATGTCGAACACCTATCCAAAATTCGTTATTTCGCGCACACTTTCAAAAATAAAAAACATCAAAATCAAAATAAAGAAAAAAATCTGAAAAAATTCGTATGCATACAAATAAATTGACATATCATTTTCATTAGAAAAAAAGTTAGGTTGACTGATTTTTTTTTTGAACAATTGTTTTTTTCACCAATTCGTTAATAACATTGTGGGATTATTACTATGCGAAATCAACCTTTTCAGCACGTTTTATATGCATTATTCTTTTCCGATTTTTATCCCATCGGGAAGTAATCGAAATTGTCTCTGAAACTCACTTTTGGCGGGACTGTACGTATCATACATCCTTAAGGGGTCTACCCTAATTAGAATTTTCAAAAAATCGATTCCTTTTAATTGCATTTTTCGAAAGTATACATATTCAAAAATATTATACTAAAATTTTATAAAGATCCGAGCAGTCTATGTGTATTTTTGGGCGACGTTTACTTAGCTACCTGAGCGCGCTAATCTGCGGACCGCAAGCTTTAAACGCATTTTTCTCAAAATGACGTTTTTGGACGGCTTGTTGATAAAATCTCCGAAACTATTCAACCGACCCTTACCAAAATTTGACCACGTATTCTTTATGACTATAGCTACAGCGCATATCATACGAATTTTGAAATTTTGAGTGTAACTATTTTTTTTGCAAAAAATGATGGATAAAAATGTGCTTTTTCGTAGTTTTTAGAAAAATGGCCAGCATTTTGTAATTTTTTTTTAAATAAAAAATCGTATGATATGCGCTATAGCCGTTTACCTACTGAATCTAAAACCATTTTTTTTTCAAATCATCCATTCCAGAGATTTCATCAACAGCGCACACCCATCTTTTTTTTTGGATCTGTCTTCTCTTCCATTTTTCTGTACGAAAACTACGTAAAATATATATAAAAACATTTTTTTTGTGTATTTTAATAGTGTTTTTTTTAGGCTTAACACTTTTTTATCCAAATTTATAATTTATACCGGTCAGAAAAATTCGTGACAATAGCTTTTTTTTGCCCGTCTGATTAGGGTAGACCCCTCAATGTTTTACTCTTTACACTTTTATTTTTATTTTTACCAGTTTTTTTCCGAAAGTAGATTTTAGAATTGCATAATGATGGGAATCTTCAACATGAAAGGTGTTCCACCGCTTCACCTTTTTTTTAAACTTTACATTTCTAAGGATATATTTTTCTTAGGGTTTTTTTTAGTTTTTATCTTCGTTTCGTCTTTATGAGTATATAAATTGATTGTGTAATAATTGACGGAAAATCAATGATTGTATTATCATGGCCATATGCGGGGCAATTGCTTATTCCATGTACCAGTTGAGGCTTTATTTAAATAAATATATAAATTTATAGCTTTATTTAGAACTTCTAGTACATCAACATTTGCAGTGATGCCTTATAAGACTGATACGTGCAAAGCTGCATGCAATTCACCAACTATGTAAACCGAATATGTATTTAGAGTTTTTGTCAAAATCTTGTCGAATTACTGAAGGAGTTGAGAATTCGATGTATCAGCTAGTGATACTTCAATTATTGATACAGTACTTCTTGTAATGGAGAAGAGCGGACGTAAAAATGACGATAAGTGATTCCAAAATATACAATGTTATGAAAAATCACGATTAAATACAGGTAACAAAATTTATTTATTTATTTAACAAACAATTCTTATGCTTTACGAACTCTTTATATAATTGAAAAGAAAAGTTTCAATCCATGTCAAGTTTTGTTATATTTGTTTTTTCCTTTAACTAAGTATTTTAAGTCAGGGCGTTTCTCTATTGAGCTGATTTTTTTTTCTGTTTTCATTGACCTGTTATGAAAGAGTATGTAGAAGTGCTAAGGGGCAAATGCAAAAACGTACGAGGTATTATTCGATAATAGTTTTTGTTCTCTTTTAATTATTTTCGAATCATATGTCGGACATTATTCTGTTTAGCAACTGCATTTTTTTTTTATAATCGATCAGTAAACAGGAGAAAAAATCAGTTCGATAAAGAATGACCCTTAGAAAATTTGGATTAAAAAAAGAAGAAAAACTCTAATCCAATTCGACGTCACTTTATAAAATTGCATAATAATCAAATGAAGGGTACGTAGAAAAACGAGAATTTCCGTGTTTTTAAACTTAGAATACGGTTTGTGGTTATTGAGATATCACCAAATCAATCAATATATAAGCAACGGTTCATATCGAAAGCACCGTACAATTTCGGACTTAGTCATTTTTTTAAGAAATAATAGTTTTACTACAAAATTACAATATTTTTTGTGAACATTAAAAAGTCCAGTGGATCAATTCGTGCAATGTCTCATAAGCGTTTTTTTTTCATGAATAAAAATGATGTGTTCCAATAAAAAATCGTCGCTCTGTTAATTTTATTTAGATTTACTTTTCCTTAAACGTGAAAGCTACTAATCAAAAATAGTACCTACTTATAAGTATTATTTTCAAAATTAAAAGTCTTAACGTTTAATTTTCGAGTTATTATGTATAAATCTTTTTTTTTCTTCATGAAATACAAATCTATTTTCGATTAATATTTTCCCGAATTATTGGATGCAAATTGTAAAAGCTGTTGTAAAAAATAGATATTTCTTTGAGATAATGTTGGCAGTTATAGGATTTATAAGACGCAAAGTTGAATTTATTTTTTTTGCGTGGGAGAAAGAATCGTGAATAATGAGTCGCTTGTAGACGTCGAAATCTCTGGTGGTTAGAATAATATGAGGGTATTTCCTGCTACCAGTACTCGAATGGGTGACTGATTAGCCATGCGCTGCTTGACCCATTGAATTTTTGAATGCAAGGGTTTTTTTTATGGTTCCCTATGGTATCACCAGACCTTATAGAAAGCTCTTCCTTGTTCCCTTTTGCGAATGCAATACGGTAGTCAGGCTTAAGGTCGGATATATGCATCACAGGGAAGAGTAATCGAAATCCATCACAGAGAAATGGGCATCGATTTATAAAAATATAAAAGTGTACGATATAATACAAACAATACTGTGTCAATAATCCAGCAAAAAAAAGTAATGTGACGTCGTAAAGTGAAGAGAAGAAAAATATAGAAGTAAAGTCTGTAAGAAAAACCTCGCACGCATTGCTTCCTCATTATTTTCTACCTTACATAAAGCCAGCTCTACGAGTTGTCTCGATTGATTTTGGTTTCCTTATTGAAGCTTTAAGAAGAGTGAAAAATAATAAGGAAATATCGAAAAATGTTCGTCCACAGTAGTTAATATACTTGTATATATAAATATTATATACATATAAAAGTAATGGAAAAATAATAAAGGTTATATTCGAAAATGTGTTCAATAGTAAAAAATGTAATAGTCTGGATTATTGAAACTTTCCATTTCTGTCTATTAAATTTTCTACGATTCTTAAAGACTTGGTTTAATAATATATCAATTTGATTTCATTTTTTCCAAATTTGAGAAATTGCGAATATGTTAAGACTACCGATTGATGCGCTCATATATACATATAGAGTTTATGGATTCGGGAAAACTTGCGGTGAAATTATACACTTTTTTTACTATTCCATCAGTTTGAATATGTGCATTGTTTTATTTATCTCGCTTGTAAATAAATAAATTGAAGAATTACATATGAAATTTATTCATGAAACAAATGTATTTATTGATAAACGTTTTTTCAAAAAAAACGTCCTAATATGTTGGAGGGGAAGTGTACATTGAATTAATCACACAAGATTTTTCCTAAAAAATCATGAATGAAGAATAAATAAAAATTCGTAGGCAATTATTTTGATGTGGTAGCATGAAATAATGGTTAAAATAATGATATTTATTTCAAAAAATTTTGAAAATTGATCGGTCTAAATATTTGATTACTTTTTAGTCGATCTTTTCTAAGAGATTATTTAAAATTCAATATAAGCAAATGATCTAAATTGCTATCATTTGGGACAAACTAAAAAGGTGGACTATTATTATTATATTATAGAAACTCTACATATAAATCCGACAGACAGTATTATTGTTTATTCAATTCAACTTTATGAGTTATAAATCTATAACATGGATCCCCTTTGTAAGGGTCCGATTGAATCCATGTCAACTAGACTACAACCACTACTGGATTGAAATTTATAGAATAATAAAATACGAGGGATGACAACTGACGTCTCTAGCCTGTCTATGCCATCGATAAATGCAGTAAAAAAAAGTTTGCAAGGTAGCACATCCCACATCATTTCCTTATTATTTGTATTCCTCCATAAAAGTGTTTTTCTATGAGAGGGTCAAAATCGTCAAAACAACGGAAGATTGAAAAAAATATCATCCCGAAGCAAAATAGCACCAAAAATATTATAGCCAAAATAGTTTGATTGTAAATTCAAAGTAAATAGAAAATATTTGATATAGACATAACTTTACGAATTATCGAAAAATCGATCAATTCCAAAAACAGAATATATGAAATTTTCTTGTGGCAATTAAAAAAAAAGTTTTCCGAAGTATATTTTTCATGGTACATTAGTCAAGACTACCCCAAAATTGATTAACATACTTCGGCAGAATCCCATCTTAGTAAAAACTGAAAGGCCAAATACAATTTTCTAATTCCAGTTTTTTTTTAATTTCGTTTAGAATTAAAAACAAATGTGCCATAACAACTTTTTGTGGAGAAAAACGAAATTATTTCAATTGCTATAAATCTATGGCCTGTTCCCGCTTCCTGAATTTACATTTAAAGAAAAAAGAAGTATAATTATAATATTTATGAGAAAACTTACTAAATTGGATGGGGCAAAAGTTTGAATCTCTTCCTGATGTCCAGCGAAGATCAGGAGCAATTTCACTGCCACTGTTTGTTAAAAGGGATGATTATTGAATGGGAATGTATTGATAGAGATTTCGGCAAAACTGAGAGCAACGCACGTTACGATTCGACGGTATAACGATGCCAAGTGTGACGACAACGGACTGAGCTTTGTATATATATGAGACGCGCTGGTCGTAGGATGATGTGCGCGGCTTTCGAGAGTGGGCGCACAGGTGGCTGCTTTGAAGCACGCGGTCACGAGGCGCAAGCGTCCTCAACTTTCGCGCACCCCCTACAACACATATACATTTAGCGCATGGCCCTTCATTTCTTATTACTTCTTCACTCTCACACTTTTCCGGTTTCGCTTTTTTTCCTCCCCTCCACAAGTCAGTTTCGACTTTCGCAGAATCTTGTCGATGTGTAATTCTTCTGTACACTGTTACAAAAAATGACCAAGAAAATTGCAATAGTGTAATCTTTCTGTAAACTGTTCAAAAAAATGACCAAGAAAATTACAATAGTGTAATCTTTCTGTACACTGTTTAAAAAAATGACCAAGAAAATTGCAATAGTGTAATCTTTGAAATTGCATTTTTGAATTTGAATTGCAATTTCCTGTATCACACATTTTTTTGTCTATTTCTATCAGATATTTATACCAAAAAAAATTCGAAAAAATTTGGCCTTTAAGTGTTAGAAAATTCGAGTACACTGTAAAACAATATTTTGCAAATTCATACACTGTATAGGAAATTATACTAAGCCCGCGTAATGTATTTTTACTATGCACGTGTATGAAAGTCAATTCAATGTACGAAAGAAAATAAAAATTTAATGTATGTGTGATAAAATTAAAGTTATTTTATATTTAAAAAACTATTTTTTAAAAGAATTTAGTAGAATTCCACGTCAATTTTACGTCACACTCATACTAAGATTTTTATAACCGTTCTTGTAAAATAGCTTCCTCCACATATGTGGTAATTTTACTACATGTGTAGGCGTTTTACCTTACATATATTTTACAGAGGTGGAGGTTCTTGTAGAATTAAAGTTGACTCATACCAAAAACAAGACTTGTATGTCGTAATGGGTGTACTGTGTATTAATTAATACGTCTTTCATAACAAATTTAGCAGACTGTACATACAAAATTTAGAAGAATGATATATCAATTTTACGTCATACTCGTCTAGTAAATTTTCTATACCCATTCCTGTAAAGGAGCTTCATACACTGTGTAGTAACTTCACCTAAATTTTTTAACTACATATTTCCTTGTCTATATCTATATAAGAAATTTGGCAATTCACTGTTACAAAGTACTAGAAATTTAGATTCTATTTCTATTTCCGCGTGTCATTTGTAAATTTCTCGCTCACAATCCGATTAATGTAATACTCTGCGGTACTCCTAATGTCATATTGTCCTGCCCCTCATTTCTTATTTCTTATTTACTCTAAGACTTTTCCGGATTCGCGTTTTAATTTTATCCTCCATAATCCAGCTATGATTTCAGCAGGTCCTTGTTGATGTGTTTTCCTTCTGTATACTGTTGAAAAAATTTACTGAGAAATTTTAATACTGGACAGGAAGTTTTTATTTACACCCTGTTCCACACATTTAATTGTTCATCTACACTAAGAGAAAAGCATATCGTTGATTCAACGATTTTACATGATAAAAAGCGTGTACGAAGGCTTGCAATGTTTTATAATTGGAGTGATGATAATATGTTTCAATAAACAACACTTGCATGGTTATTGGAAACTAACGTTAAAATCGTATATGTAACAAAACGGCACATTTGAAACTATTAGAATAGTTCTAAAACTGTTATTATTTTGATGATTGCTACTATAATTATATTTGCTATAACCATAAAATATCGACGTTCCTCCTGGGAATTATATTAGTGGTTGATCCAACTATTTTCTTATATTTGCTATAACCATAAAATATAAACGTTCCTCCTGGGAATTATAGTTTATAGTTAGATTATCGTCAGTCCAACTATATTATTTTCAAAGTTACCAGATTTTTCTCTCAGTGTATATTTCCTATAACCATGAAATAGAGACTTTTTTCTGGGAATTACATTGATGGTTAATCCAACTTATTTTATTATTATTTTCTTATATTTGCTATAACCATCAAATATAGTCATTCCTTCTGGCAACTTATAGTTAGATTATCGTCAGACTAACTATTTCTCCTATTAAATTACGATATTTTTCTGTGAGTGTATATTAAATATCGAAAGTGACAATACTAAAAAAGATTTGAGAAATTTGGCAATTTTCTGTTACAAAATATTAGAAATTTACATTCTCTTTTTTCTTCGTTTGTAGATTTATTGCTCATAATTCGCGTGATGTAGAATTCTGCGACACACCCAATTTTATAGCGCTTGGCCCTTTATTTCTCGTATTTGTTCTTCACTCTCACACTTTTTCAGTTTCGCTTTTTTTTTTCTCCCCCCACAATACACTCCCGGCTTTTACAGAATCTTGTCGAAATGTTATCTTCACAAATATACGTAAAGGGTATATGAATGGTGGACGAACAAAAAACCCCCTGTACATTCCCGGGGGTTTTATGTCCGGCGTTTTCGCTGTGGTGGTTTTCTTTCCGGAGGTTTGATGTCCGGCATTCGGCGCGTATTTAATCAAGTGATTGGTTGTTCCAACCAAGCTTTTTTTGCGTGTAGGAACTTAAGGGGATACCTTCCTGTCAAATCCACTAACATTATTTCTTAGATGATCACGACGAAATTTTTTTTCATTGCTCAACATTTTATCCCAAATAAGAATTCGAAGTCGAAATATTTGCTTTTTTCTTCAAAATTTGAAAATTAATTTTCTTCCAGTGCACCGCAAATCCCAAACGTAATCTTTTTTTGAATTTGGGAAAAAATTCTCAAAGAGAAAAGTTAAAGTGTGCGATTGCCGTTCTTTTTTTGAAATTTTGATCCAATTTTTTTCACTTTCTGACGTCTATATTTGTTGCAGAGTCGTCGATTTTTTTTCGTCACTCTTTTCATACTTAAAATATTATCAGATGCTAATTCTCCATGAAGAATGGAATTTTTTTATTTTTTTGAAAACTCGAAGCGTTCGAATTATTCATGAAAAAAAAATCCGTTCTTCATGGAGAATTAGTATCTGATAATATTTTGAGTATGAAATGAGTGACGAAAAAAGATATGATGTCTTTGCAATCAATCTCGCTCTGATTGCAAAATGTCGCTCTGCTTTTTTTTCCCGAAATTTTTTCAAAATAAATATCGGAAAAAGTTACGTAGGCAAGATTCCTAATGTCTGCGGGCTCTTGCTTAAACATTCTATACATGTCAGGACTTTGAAGAATTGCTTCAGATTGTTTCAAGACAATTTTTTTTATTAATTTTTTATTAATTTCCTATTTCAAATTAAAGAAAATTGCTTTCAAACAAATGTGAAAAAATTTCCCAAGGTCCTGATATGTATACCAAAGTTCAATCATGAATCCTTCCGATTGTACCGGTTCGAAGAATAATAAAATTTGTGGTTGCTTCTTAGTGACGACAATAATATATCAAATCGAGGATATAATCCAAGACGTCGAGGGTTCGCCTGAGGTCGAGTTAGCATGGAACCCCCTTTATATTTTAGAGTCGAAAAGATCCACTGTATTTATTTCTCAGTAAAACATGATGTCCTTTTGATAAAAGCTTTACTTTTTTCGAATCTGCTCCATTGGGAACGAGATAGCGAATTTTTATAGGCCATTTTTAATTTTGTCATTTCTCGGTCGGTTTGGTGTTTTAATAAAACTTTTTACTACGTTATGCAATTAAATTTTAAAAAAATGCGGTTACTCTCTTTGCTATTATCTCGGGAAAACATCGGCGGATAGCATACATTTTAGTGCGATCAGGAAAAAAATAACAAGCTTCATGGGGTAAGAAGTTACCCCGATGTACTATTGCTTCGGAGTAACTTGTTGGGGTCATGGTTGGGGTAAATATATTTTTTTTTAATTGAATGATTTTCGAAAATATCAGAAATGTTTTGAATTTTCCAAATATCAGATATCTTTGGGATTTTTCCAAAATATCAGAAATTTTGTGGATTCCTCAGAATATCAGAAATATTATTGCAAAACATTGATATGTTTCACTATAAAACCACGGAATGATTGTCGGGTCGTTGAATTGAGGTGAAATACCCCACACGCAACCTGATAGTAATTTCTCTAAGAGAAGTAGATAAGTATTCGGTTTTTTGCCAACTCCCGGCGTGCATTTCATGCTATCAATCATAATTTCCTATGGAGAAAATTGGCTCGTCCAGTAGCGGATCCGAGAATTATGAATATTCTTAGAAATCTGTGTAATAAGGCAAATATAACAATCAAGAAAGGTGATTTTTACTCAGAATTCAAAGATGTCACAGGAGGGTGCTCCAAGATGGTAGCTTGAGTCCGTTAATATCAAATCTCTTCATTTCGGACGACATAATCGTCATCAGCACTGCAGGACATCAGGGACTGTTTGTGGTTAACCAAATTGACCTTCCCAAACTCATTATGTAGGCGATGTAGTATCGTTTACAGATCTCTATATGATAAATTTGTAAATATTGCAGACTTCAATGCCTCCCATAACACTCGTAATAATATTTATTTTCTTGCAAGATAACTGTTGCAGCAACGAGAAAAAAATTGTATAACATAAAAAAGGATAAAAAAATGACCTCCCAAATGACTGTTTCATTTTTTAATTGTTTGGATAGTAATGTGTATAATAGGGTGTGCCAAAAAGGCGATATTTTTCATTCTTTGCTCTCCGCCCAAAATGTCGTAGAATACGTCTTAGTAAAGATCCTGTCAAAAGCGGAGCTCATAATTTCAATTTTTAGAGGTCCATTATTGCGTTTGAAGTTTTCCCATTTAAATAACACGGTAAAGTGATTTTTTTCCATTCCTTCTCCCTGCAACCTAAGAAGAATTTTTTTTTCATTAAATCAATCACTACACATTATGAATCATTAAATTTCTAACAAAATATCTTGTTGAGTCGAATTTCTATCTTCAATATTTGTTACAGAGCCTTGAAATTTTTTATCAGTTATGCGTAAAAAACCACCAAAATAAGATTCAATGAGTCTGTAACTTAGAACCGTTAGCAATACATAAAATTGTACCCAGATTTTTCAGAAAATTCTATGTTCTAATAAATTTCTATTGACTTTTTTGTACTAACATCGGTAGTTCTCTTAATGATAGTTAAAAATGTAAAAAAACCATACTTTTGTTGGTCTGTACTTTGTAAATATCAACGATACGAAAAACTCGTTAACAACTTTTTTTGTAGTGCGTCAGACGGACGAAAAATTTTTCCTTTAACTTTTTGTCGTAACTTTAATAGATTAGCTAAAAAATGTATAAAAAAAACACGGAAAATTTACAACATAAAAAATTTCAAGGCTCTGTAATAAATCAAATATTGAAGATAGAAAGTCGACTCCATAAGATTTTACGTTCGAAATCTAATGATTCATAAGATGTGGTCATTGATTTTGTGAAAAAAACATTACTTCTTAGGTTGCAGGGAGAAAGAATGGAAACAAATCACTTTCCTCCGTTATTTTAATGGGAAAAGTTCAAACGCGATGATGGACCCCTAAGAATTAAAATTTTTTTTAAAATCATTTTCACAGGATTATTACTAAGACGTATTGTACGATTTTTTGGGCAGAGAGCAAGGAAAAAAATATTGCTTTTTTGGCACACCCTAGTGTTTAAGGTGCTTCGGATAGTGACGGCTTCTTTTGTAATGTTGACCATTTCCTTTTTTTTTTTCAATAAAAAAAAATACAAAAAAATACAATTTTAATTATTTGTCTGAGTTGTTCTTGTGCAGAAAATATCTGCGTTATTTTTGTTGTTGTTTCGAAAGTCATCGTTATTGCCAGGATTACTGAAAAATAGACAAAACGAAGTCATGGTAAGTGGAGAATTGAAACAACGAAAAAAAAACGTTCCATAAAATGTATTATATACTTGAGAATTTAATGGATTTTAGTAGTTACCAAAATTCTTCTGTAGTGATTTTGCGATGCCAACAAATTTACTTCCGAGATGAATGTTAATATTATGATGAATAGAAAATAATAGAATATTTGTTTGGGTTGTTTTTGTGCGGAAAATATCTGCGTTATTTTTATTGTTGTTTCGAGAGTCATCGTTATTGCCAGGATTAATGAAAAATAAACAAAACGAAGTCATGGTAAGTGCAGAATTGAAATAACAACAAAAAAAACGTTATATAAAATTTATTATACACTGGAGAAACTAATGGATTTTAGTAGTTACCAAAATTCTTCTGTAGTGATTTTGCGATGTCAACAAATTTACTTCCGGGATGAACGTGATTATTATCATGAATAGAAATATATCCTTATTGGTTTTTTTTTCAGATCGTTTCTTTTCATATCCTCCAGCAAGGGATTACAGCAAAGTTTTATGAAAACCCTTGAGAGAGCAGGAAACCCGCCCTTAAAATTAATATCTCATTAGGTCGTGGCTACTATTCACGGGCTTGTTTAGATGCTGCTACGCGTCAAAATTTATGAAGATACTCACGGCGACGTTATCTGGAGACAGCTGCCTCAGATTACGTTGTCACACACCACTATCACGACCTTATTATCCATGTCAAGAACCGTAGAAATTTAATTATAGTTCTGGATTTGTCGATCATATTTTTCATTTACAATTTGACTTTTTGGGTTGTTCCATGTCCAATGATGTCAATAACAAAAGTCTAAAATCTTAAGCGGTATAAATAACGTAACACGGAAAAATGTTGTTTTGTCACTCAGTTGATCAACTTAGAATTGTTCCCAATGACAAATTTCTTTTTCCTATAATATGTTAATAACTGTTTATTTGTAATTGTTAATTTAAAGAAAAAAAATCGTGCACTTAGAGAAAAGCATATCGTTTGTTTAACGATTTCACATGGCAAAACGAATATAGGAAGGCTTGCAATGTTTTATGGTTGAAGCAATGTAAATATGGTTCAATAAACGATACTTGCAAGGTTATTGGAAACAAACGTTGAAATCGTATATGCAACAAAACAGCATATTTGAAACTATTAGAATAGTTTCTAAAACTGTTATTATTTTAATGATTGCTACTATAATTATATTTGCTATAACCATGAAATATAGACGGCTCTCCTGGGAATTATATTAATGGTTCATCCAACTATTTTCTTATATTTGGTATAACCATAAAACATAAACGTGTCTCCTGGGAACTATAGGTTATAGTTAGATTGTCATCAGTCCAACTATATTATTTTCAGAATTACCAGATTTTTCTCTCAGTGTGCGTTGAATGTCAGCAATTGTTTGATACTTCATTTCACGATGAGGCTGTCAGTTCCCACACCATCCCCCAAGGAAAAAAAGTATGCTAACAAAGTATATTTTTCGACATATCGAGCAATATATAAATAATGTACGTGGTATTTTTCTTATATACTTTTTATATACTTGGCAATATCCAATATTTCGTCCAAACGTACATTTGGCGAATATACGTAAGGTTCATTTTTTATACAATCGTAAGTACATCTGGCAAATATACGAAAAATATATTTACTTGGATATCCATACGTGTATCTGGCTAATATACGTAAAGTATATAATTTTTTGTATATTTGTAGTACATATATAAAAAATGCATAAACTCATAAAATATAAAAACACGAAATCTCGACCACCTAGATTTCTTATATCGACAAAGAATCTAAACAATTTGGTCAAATGTTCTTCTAACTGATTCAAATGTTAAACATCTTCTTACATAAATATATATATAATTTCTATAGAAAAAATATGCATTCACATACATTTACCAATACATAAAATATAAATGGAGAATTATATGAAGAATATAAAAAGGATATATTTTATTTCCTAAAAATATGTATGAACTAGTATACCATCGTATATACTTTGTAAGTATGCTAAAAGTTATATCCGATATATCAAATTTTTCGTCCAAAGTTTGGTTGGTATACGAAATATATACTTTTCGATATTTTTTCGGGTATACTTTTTTTTGATGGGGGATATTTCAGTTTAATTTGTCTAGTGCAGTCGGGCTATCGATATCCCAAAGCTTTTGTTAAAATGAAAAAGTTATGAAAATTGGAAATATTAGTCCCCTTAAATTTTGATCAGATGGTACCAAATTCATAAAGACTTTTCTACAGAAGGCCTATAAGTTAATGTGGACATTACTGCGACGACAGATATTAATAATCAAACCTCTGAAAGCTTAAAATTTCAAGAGAAAATTTACTCCAGCCTCCCTTAATTGCGGAGGGTCGGCGAGACACGTTATCCTACGTAATCAAGCACAAGTGGCTTCCCTGATCTACTCATACTTGCGGCCGTCGCGTTGCATAGCAATGGGAGAATAATTCAAGCTGAGAGAGGATTAGAGTGTGTTTTCATTGCTTCAAGGGTTTGGCCGGACAGCGGTTGCTTTAGACTCGAACTCAAGCACTGGACACCAATTCTAGCCGGGCAACGATAATTTGCATTGTTCAAGAAGGTAGTTAGTATAGGTATATACAAACGTAGGGACATTTGTAAGTGCAGAGTAAGTACGACTGCTATTACTGTGTTGACTGAGGATTCACTCGATGGCTGAGATGCTCGCTAATGTAAAAATAAACATATCTGTAAGGGTGCCTAAAATACACGTCATGCAACCCATTAATTTAACCATATCAGAGATATTTTGGATTTCGCAAGATATCGAAAATGTTTTGGATTCTTTGGAATATCAGACCTGTTCTGAATTTTCCACAATGTCCGAGATGTGTTGAATTTTTCAAAATATCAGAGATGTTTCGGATTTTTCAAAATATTAGAGATGTTTCGGATTTTTCAAAATATCAGAGGTGTTTTGGATTTACCAAAAATATCAGAGATTTTTTGGATTGTCGTAAATGTTGGGAATGATTTGGAAAATGTTTTATATTTTATCAACTCGAACTCACCACCAACTCTGTCTAGGTAACGATAATTACATTACATTACACCTGTCAAGAAGGTATTATATACACTGTTGATAAAGATTGGAAATTTTTTATGCGTAAACTAGCGAATTAAATTTAATGTACAATTGTGATATGAAATTATGGTACTTACTTTTGTAATCAAATTAAAGTAAATGTAAAAAATTTAAGTACTTTTACAGTAAAGTTAAAGCAAATCAATAAAGTTACTGTACCAAAAATAGATTTAAAATCGCAGTTGTATAGTAAATTTAGTATAGCATCTCATGCATGAAAACTTCCGATACATGTACATCAAATTTCAAGTAGATTTTTTTACAGTGCATATAATCTTAGGGACGTTGTAGGTGTAGAGTAGGTACAGCAACTGCTACTATGGTGATTGAGGATTTACTTCAAGGTCGAGATGCTCGCTAATGTGAAAATGAATATAACTGCGAGGGTGGCTAAAATACACGTCATGCCACTCATTAATTCAACCATGCGACAGATATTCCGGATTTCGGAAGATATCGAAAATGTTTTGGATTCTTCGAAATATCAGAACCGTTCCGGATTTTTCAAAATATCCAAGATGGTTTCGGTTCTCATAAATATCTTTGATATTTACTAAAATATCAGAAATTTTTAGGATTTCCGAAGATATCGGAGATATTTAGGATTTCCCGAAACATCAGAGATATTTAGGATTTTACAAAATATCAGATATGTTTAGGATTTTCTAAAATATCAGATATGTTTAGGATTTTACAAAATATCAGATATGTTTAGGATTTTACAAAATATCAGATATGTTTGGGATTTTACAAAATATAAAAAATGCTTCATATGTTTCGACTCGAACTCAAGCACTGGATACCAATTCTATCCAGGTAACGATAATTTATGTTCACCTTACAAGAAGGTAGTTAGTATATGGGGCATTCCATGTCAAATCAGCAGGCCATGACCCTCACCCTCATCGATTTTGTTCATTTTTTAATATGATGTTATTACCGACACATAAAGACCTCGGATTTTTTTTCAGATTTTTTTACCAACGGTAACATTTTTAAATCGTCGAAAAAACCAATTTCAAAAATGCCGTTCTTAAAAATCTGAAAAAATTGACACTGATTCTATGATTCAAACTATGATTTTTGAGCGGCACGCGATAATGTAATCTCAATATTTACTTTTTTTTCTTTTTTTTTTAAGTCGCAATTTGATTTTTTGTTTTAAATCAGGATAACTTTCTTAAATATCAATGGATCTCAATTTTTCTGAAGATGGTAGAATGACCTGAATCCCTGATACCAATTGATACCGTTAAAAAAAATTCGCAAATGCATTTCGCAATACAATATCGCTTGGACTGCGAAATGTTGTTATGTGATGTTACATTGATTTTATGGAAAAAAAAAATTCTTCTTAGGTCGCAGGGATAAAGAATGTAAAAAAAAACACTTCTCCGGGTAATTTGAATGGGAAATCTTCAAACGCGATGATGGAGCTCTTAGAATTGGAATTATGAGCTCCGCTTTTCACAGGATCTTCATTGGGATGTATTCTACGATATTTTGAGCAGAGAGCGAAAAAAAATATCGATTTTTTTTTGGCACACCCTACATATACATATACACTGTTAGAAAATATTGGAAATTTTTAATGCATAAGCTGGCGAATGAAATCTAATGTACAATTGTGATACAAAATTAAGGTACTTTCGCAATGAAATTAAAGCGAATTATTTAAATTACTACACAAAAAATCGATTTGACATCGCAGTTGTATGGTAAATTTAGTTTAGCGGTTTATTCACGAAACTTCCACCATATGTACATAAAATTCCAAGTAGACTTTTTTTCCAGTGCATATAATCGTAGGGATGCCGGTGCAGAGTAAGTTCAACTACTACTACTACTATGTTTATTGAAGATTTGCTTGGTGGTCGAGATACTCGCTAATCCAAAAATAAACATATCTGTAAGGGTGCCTAAAATACACGTCATACAAAAACATTAATTATCGGTGCTATACGCCAATAGCAGCCGTCGCCAATAATACTGCGATATCTATATATTAGTAGTGGCGTCCGAATGCTCTTGTATTTGAATGCGCCTGGAAACACACAGAAGCTATAATTTACGTTAGAAAGCGCTTACGTTTCCTTCCAAAACATCCCATCAATCTTCCGTCCATTCGGTTTTTACTAATGGCCACAACCGTTTACGAGCAGCAACACGTGGATCACTTCATTTCCTTGTATACGATACATTTCTTGATTCCCCAGCCACAGGACTTTCTTAATGAAAATTCGCAATGAAATGACTACAAAAAGAATGGTAAAAAAATTAAGTTATTAAAACACTCCGATTTCAGTTATCAATCTGGTTTCTCAAGATTTTTAGAGAAGTGGAACCTAAAATATTATCTGCGGCAAAATAATAATAATCCGGCGCTCGATAACACTTTGAGTTCAATACAAAAGTTCCTACGGTATCACGATGTCATTGATTACAGTGTTTTTTAAACTCATTCCACTATCTGGCGGTACAACAAATCCTAGAATATCGACCTACGTTGGAACAGGAGTCTACTGTGGTGACATCCGAGATTTGTATTATTCGATCTACCTTACCGACATTTACTCACATTTATAACAGTCGCAACAATATCGAATATATTGTGAGTATTTCCACTGCCGGAAATCCTTTTTCTTGCGCATTCATACATGTTTTACATCTCGTTCAGGTCATGCAGCGCATCCTCCCAAGCTGCAATCGGTATTGAAAGCTATAAACATGATTGATCAGAGCTGGTTACAGTTTAGCTTCCACTTCGTCTGTACAGTACAAGTGATCTCACGGCCTCGGAGTAAGTAAACTTTTTTAAATCTTTCGTCCGAGGGCTTAGTTCACAGTGTGCCGCGAGATGGCGAATAGGCATTCCCGTTTCTCGCATATCGAAGTCTCAGCTGGTTAAAGATTGGCTTCCATTTCGTCTATACAGTACAATAATGTATCACACGGCCTTCAAGTAAGTAAACATTTTTTAATCTTCCGTCCAAGGTCCTAGTTCATAGTGTGCCGCAACATGGCGAATTGGCATTTTCGTTTCTCGCCTATCAAACTCTCCCGCCTTCTGTATATAAGTCGCAGACACACACATACCGAGTGATGAAGATGCTCCATTTCGAGAGATCTTAGCTCGCTCTCTGATCCTCCAATCACATATCTCAACACTAGTCTTCTGTGGTGCTACTTAACTCGCACCTTTAACCTGAAGCGACTGACCTATTTTCCCTTTTCGTTGCTTTACTAACTGCAAACATTCATTGATCAACGTGAACTCTAGCTGATAACTTCTACTCCTGGAAGTCAACCACTTCTGTCGCCGCTTTTACTCTACCATCCGAGAAACCCGATGAGTTTCTGCCATTGTTATCCGATACTGGCCAGGGTAACAATTGTTCATTATCAGTAGATTCGAAGCAAATGCATTTCTGTATTGCAGCAAAAAGGGGAAAAATCAAATGGATGACTCTTAGATTCGAAGCAGTGGATGCGACTGACCAACGAATCAATGAAACAGAGCATATAAAGTGAGCTAAATAGGAATAGGTGCCGAGAATTTATCAACTAGGCAAACACCCAGAGTTGAATCAGTGTTATCAATTTCGCAAACTTTGTCTATATGCCAAGACCTTCGAAACGATCCAATCATGATCTATGATATATAACAGGTGTGTCTGCCACTATCGACAATATTGATGTGAATGTATGGCATTTTTTGACCCTCTTCTAATCAATATTTACCCTCTTTTAACTGATATTTATCGAGGAAAAATTTCCGATCAACGCATCGTTTTCCGCCCGTTAACACAGTTGTGTAAGCGCTGAGATATACGTTTCATCAAATTCAATTTCCCGAACACCAACCATGTGAGAAAAAAATGAATGAATGAACTTTTATTAGCATCGTTATCTCGAAGAAGAATTATCTTGAAATTTTGCACCAAAAAAAAAATGTCGATTCCTATAAATTGTCAAATGATTTTTCCAAAGATCAAATTTCGGGAAGAAATCAGACATAATTTTTTACATAGCCAAGATCTTGTGTACGCCTTATTGAATTCCGTCACGAATGTATGCAGGTATTTTTATCTGATAAAATAAGTGATTTTAATTTTTCTTACTGGTATAGTAACATATTCTAATAAAACTATTGGTTAGAAATTCGTATTGGTCTCTATGGAAAAACGGGGAAAGAGGAGAGGGACTGCATAAAAGCCTGAATAAGACATACGAAAGAAAATATCGCGATGAAAAAAAAAAAAACATTAATTCGTATTGATTTATAAAATTAATGAACAAATAGAGCCAACTTATTTGTTTTGGAATTGAATGGTTTCAATTTTTGATAATTAGGAAAATTATTCATCTAAAAGACAGAAAGGGAGAAATAGCAAATGCGGGTGAAAATAGCTGTGCTTTGCTCCAGCTTACGATTTTTTTCAATTGCGAAATGTCATTGATTGATTAAAAACCGTATTACTGAGACACCAACGGAAATAACTTTGTTTTATATGTACAAGTATACCAGAATGTACATATAAAATATTCAGCAGTTCTCTCTCTCTTTTTCCCTCTTAAAAATTTAAGCTATTAATTCTATTTTTATCCTCCTCGTATATGATTCACATAACCTTAGCGATTCTACAATCGTTCGTGCCTGATCGATATCGAGTCCATGTAGTTTACTCAAATTTAATGAACCGAATAAAAGAGCGTTCTATATGGCATGAATTTATTACCCCCCCCACAAGTGTTGACTGAAGAGCTTCCGATGGATTGCTTATTCATTAGTCCATTTGATTAAACAACGTTTCGGGTTGAATATTTTCCAGCGGTTTCATGCTTCATATATAACATGTTTGCGAGCTCACAATCAAATTATTTTTAAGATCTTGTTTGCAGGCGCGTTCGATACTCATAACACAATTTGCTAGCGAACGATGAAATTCTCATGGTCTATATGTTTATTGCATCTATTCGCTGTGTGGATTGCAATTGGAGGTAAGCAATTAAAAATTACATTACACTTGATAAATTTTAAACTTAGAAAATTTAATTACACACAATTATTTTTTACAGTAAAATTTGAGTTAATCGGTGACACGTCAAAATAACTATGAAAATAACACTCGACAAAAGAACATGCAAAATATTGCCTCGAAAATTTTTTCCATTTTGCATTAGCTTTGCTGGCCGTGGTATCGAGAACCATGTTTAATAATTAATATTTTTGAATATACACTGTAAAAAAAAATAAGTTATAATTTCTACACAGTGTAGGAAGCTCGTTTACAGAAACGGGTATAGAAAATTTGCTGCACAAGTATAACGTAAAATTGATGTACAATTTTTCTAAATTCGTTACGGAAGCTGTATTAATTAATGTGTAGTCTGCTAAATTCATTACAGAAGATATCTTCATTAATGCACAGTACACTAGATACACCATACGTATTGTGTTATTAATATGAGTTAACTTTAATTTTGAAACAACCTCGTCCACTGATGAATATATTTAAGGGAAAATTACTACACTTATGCGGAAAGCTTTCTTTAAGAAACAAACATAGAAATGATACAGCAACGAGTGTAACGGAGAATTGATGTACAATTCTGCTAAGTGCGTTAGTACAGTCAGTTCTTAAAATATAAGTTGACTTCAATTTTATCACACGTACAGTGAATTTTTATTTCAATTTTTTTCGTATATTGAATTGAATTTCCTACACGGGCTCAGGATAAATTACTATATGGTATATGAATTTCCAAAATTTTTTAAAGTGTTATTTGTGTTTGTGTTTTATTATCCAAAAATGTCGGTGAAGCCGACTTCGTTAAGTTTTCTGTTCGTTAGTTAGTTACTAGTTTACTAATCTAGACAGAGCTTTCCGTGTAAAAAAAATGAGTACATCACGGATCCATCCGTGAAAAGTACATGAAAGAGTCGCTAAAGGAACGATTCTTGACTTCGCACATACTTTTAGTTTTTCACGTGGGAAGTATGTGTGAAGTTCAGATCGGGAATTCAGTGATTGAATACGTGAAAAGTACATAAAAAGTACACATTTGCGTGAGTGTAGAAGTACACGAAAAGTACGTAAAAGTTCATATTTGACTTTTATGCGTGTAAACTTGATGCTGTCAAGTACAGCAAAGGTACATGAAATGTGCACATTTGCTTTTGACTTGTTTCATACTTTTCGTATACTTGTTCGCTTCCGCAAATATGTACTTTTCATGTTCTGTTTTCATGTACGTCACATATGAGGCATTCCACATGACTTCAGCTACAAAAAAAATCGAAAAAATGTCCAAAAATCAGGTTCAGTGGTTATAATAGATACACCAATTTGCAATTGGAAAAAAAAAATTTCTGGTGAAGTATGCCATATTTTTTATTTTTCAATTAACATATGATATCTCGGGAACGATTAATTGTATCTAAAAAAAAAGAAAATGTGCGTTTTTTTATGGCCTACAAAAAAAATAATTAACTCAGAATTAATTAAATAATGAATTAAAAATATTTATTCATAGATAAAATAATTTGTGTTATTTTGTTGTTGGGTAACTATGCCGTGTATTATTTTAACGTGTTATTTTGTGCTTATCTTAATTTAACATCGTACCGGTTTAGTTGCATAATTGTCAATTGTTTGCTCATTATTCATCACAGAATCTGGAAATCCGACGTGCTACGATGAATTAGGCTGCTTCCCTACGGGTTATCCATGGTTCACATTATTAAGGCCTTTCCCAGGGCCACAAACCCCTCAGAAGGTTAACACGACTTTCTTCTTCTCAAACAGGTAAGATTATGAAAAGAAAATTAAATTAAGGACAATTTATGATTTTTAAATAACGAATACTTCAAGATTATGAGCAACATAAAAAAATGATAACCATGAGAAAATAATTACACGAAGATTATGAAAAAAAAAAATCAAAAACTGCAATTGTAAAAAAAGATTTAAGGAAATTATAATCACGAAGTAATCAAGATTATTTATTAAATGGTTGCAATGAGCTATTTTTAGGAGAAACAATATTTCAATTCATCATAAAATGAGCTTTCATTGCATCAGGACGATAAAAAGCGCATAATGAACAAAATAAGCCCGTAAACCAAGACTTTGCTAATTGCTTCCTTATTATTTTACGCTGCTTCAAATTTCCAGTGAGAAAGTATCTATTGTAACGTGGCATCTAGTCACTACAGCGACTCTCGATCCTGATCTATTATCGCTTTCGAATGGAGTATGCTCTCCGAATAATCTGAACTAATGATGGAGTAATCAGCAAGTTTACTGATTGTAGACTCATTTCTTCATTTATAAAGTCTTTGAATATCACCGACGATTGTAAGCCTCCTTCATATGCGAATCACCCTAAGACGAATTATGTACCTCGCCGACTTATTTGTAACCTACGCAGCATTAATTCAAGAAGCCACTTCAATATGTCTGAAACTCGACTTATGCATTGTTTGTCGAGGGCTTTTTGCTCAGACGTTTATCTAAGTCTTCTTAAGGTGGACGACTATCTGCATCGTGACCGAATGAATTCCCTTTTTACTGACGACTTAAAACGAATTAATTTGAAAGTTGTAAACATTGGTAAACTCATGATACAAATCAAGTTAGAAAAGTGCATAACATAGTGATGCGGATATGCGATACGAGACGAGGCAAGTGAGATCTCGAAACTCACTCCACAAATTCAATCGTCAACTCAACGAGAAAAGATCGATATCGAAAAATAGCGACATTCATTCTCGTTCTTGAATTTGACAACGAGATTGAGTCTTGTCTCGATCTTTTTGCATGGAAATTATGGTACGAAAGATGTAAGAGCCCCCATGTCGCGATTTAACAGAAATTCTCAAGTTCGGATCAATAATTCCCTGTTATCCTACATTAATGAGATTTTGATCAATTTCAGAAGGCGGCGTTATTAACTTTGTGCCGAGCTTCGTGAATAAAATAGTCTACTCAATAATGGGTGGAAGTGTATTTTTCTTAGAGAATACATATGTGATAGCAGAAATAAAATTATAGAAGAAAAAAATTTATCTTGAGTGATTCACAATCGCCATGACCGTATTTCATTTGACATAATACAGTCGCCCCGTTTGGTCTGTATTCACTTCTTGCGGTACAAATTAAAGATGTAGGAGCGCGATGGGATAGCCAACTCCCTGAAAAGTGAGAATTCAGAGAAAAATTCGAACACTTCTCGATGGAATAATAATCTGAAAAAACTCAAGCATACAAAAGGTGCGGAAAAGAATAATTTGAAATATCAATAATTGCAACATTTTTATAAAAACAAATAGGTGAAAAAAAATTGTCTAACAAATTATCCGTCAACCTAACTTTTTTTTCGGATCAAAATGATTCGGTGAATTTTCTGAATACGTATGAATTTTTTCAGAATTTTGTCTAATGTTTGAAAATAGCGATTTTTTTTCTTGTATGAGCTGTATTCGCGAATCTATTTGATCAATCGTTTAGAAACTTCTTGGGTGTAATGAAAAATTCGCGACTTAACATCCATTTTTTAAGAAAAAGAAATTCCAAAAAAACGAAATTTCGATGATTAGAATAAATTCCGGAAAAAATTCGTACGTATTCAGAAAAATTAATAAATCATTTTCATTCGAAAAAAAAGTTAGATTGACGGATAATTTGTTGAACAATTTTTTTTCACCTTTTTGTTAATAACATTGTGCAATGATTAATATGGAAAATTAATCTTTTCCGCACCTTTTGTATGCTTGATTTTTTTCAGATTTTTATTCCATCGGGAAGTGTTCGAATTTCCTTTGAATTCTTACTTTTGAGTACGTTGAGCACCCCCTCGCGCTCTTACATCCTTAAGCACTAAGTTTCGAGAGTCTCGCTCGTTCTCGCTTGTCAGTTCAAGATTATGTCACTCAAGACAACCAATTGACTTCACATGAAACGATCGAGATGAGATTTAAAAAAAAGACATGCGCAAACGAAAACGAGCGAGACTGTCAGAATTCTCGTCTCAAATCGCAACACTTGCGTCGGCCGATGATTCCAACATTTGTGTATGCGCATTATGGAAATAATTCATATTTTCGTATGCAGTATAGCGAGATACGCATTCGAAATGCTCCACAAACGCTCAGGTCAAAATCGCAGTTTTCCAGAATGACTTTCGATTACGAAATAAGTTTAAGGAAGAATCTCAAACTTTTCTCTCCGTGTATCTTTAAACTTGCGGCGCGTATACCTTTTATTTAAAAATGAAAAATCTTCACGCAGAGAAAGAATCGTCTTTTGGGGAGAACACATTTTTTATTCTTCTCAATAAAATAATTGTTGTAGTCAATAAAGAGATATTTTGCCCACGAACCTTTCGTTCCGCGATCTGAGTATTCCTTTAAGAAATCCGCATATTTTTTCGCCATTCGCGGTTGCAAATTTCGTTAATGCAAATCATTTTTCGTTCGGTGCAATAAAATGTATACAGACGCTTTGATTTTCGGGTGCATTGCAAAAAACAAAGGCGCTCAAATCGGTGCATTATAGTTTTCGCACATTCAAGGATTTTAATATAGAATGTATTTTTGTATTTAGGCAAAATGTTAACGGAACATATATGAAAACCTGGCCAACAATTCAGATTCCGACAGAATTTGACAACCGAAAACCTACGTATTTTATAACGCATGGATACTCAAGTGAAAGGAATGTTCCATGGTTTTATAATTTAACCGAATCAATTCTCTTCAGGGTAAATATTATTTTACCTTCTAGTAGCTTTACCGATTTTTCCTGTTTTGATACTCTCAGAGAAAAAATTATTAGATTCCAGTGGAATTTATTTGAAATAAATATATTGTCTTATTTTAGAGCTAAATTATTTTAGCTGTAATAAGTCGAGTTAATTGGTAACAGTCATAGCTAAAATCAGATAAATATTTTTTACTCTTAAATAAAAAATGAATTTCATTAAAACAGAATTCTTATATGCTATTAAAGTTTAAAATTGCGAAAAATTATTTAGCGAAACGCAAATGTCTTCGGAGTGGACTGGTCTAAGGGCTCGAGCACCGGTTATTTCCAAGCCTCTGCGAACACTCGAATGGTTGCGGCTGAAATACAGAGGTACGTAAATATGCGCAATACTGCGAATTATTTATTTTTCCATCAACCGGTTGACCGGTTTTAACTTATTGTTCTGGATTTTTTTTTTCAGAGTTATCAGACATTTGGCTTCGGACGCTAATGCCAATATCTCTACATTCCATTTAATGGGTCACAGCTTGGGAGCACACATAATGTCCTACGTTGCCAAAAACATTACTCAAATCAACAGAATCACTGGTTAGTCGGTTTTTTTAGATGCTAATTTTTCAGCTTTTTAAATATCGATATATTAAAATTCGTTTTGAAGATCGCTTCCAATATTCGATTTCCAGATACATATTAAAATTCAATTTCCCGAACGATATTTATATTCGATTTTCACATCGATATCAATATTTGACTTTCAAATCTATATTAGGGGTAATCCACCCCGCTTCGAGCAGGTTTTGACCTCGGCCCCTCCGATTTAGCTGATAATTTTATCTATGCTTGGTTAGACCCCCAAGTACGCAAAAAAATTTTATTTTATTTTATTTTTCGCAATTTTTTTTTAAATCTATTTTTAAAGTGACATACCGAATGCCATAATTTAAAAACCTGAAAAAATTCTGAAAAATACTTTGTTTAATAACAAAATTATCTAGATTATAGCCAAAGTGGAGATGATTTTTCTTCTAAGAGTTTCTAAGCTTTTTTAATTAAAAAAATTATTGAAAATTATTAAAAATAATGAATCTACTACAGACGATTGTTTAAATGTTTATTTATGTAAAACCGCATTTTCTGTGATTGCTCAGATTTTTAAAATATATTTCAGATTTATCCGAATTATGCAAAGTTTTTAAAAATATTGATTTAAAGTGGAATATCGAATACCATAATTTAAAAATCGCATTCTGTGGATTTCACTAAGAATTATGTATTTTCACAGATCACGTTTTACATAAATAAACATTTAAACAATCGCCTGTAGTAGATTCATTATTTTTTATAATTTTCAATAATTTGTTAAATCAAAAAAGCTTACAAACTGTTAGAAGAAAAATCTTCCCCACTTTAGCTATGAGCTAGATAATTTTGTTATTAAACAAAGTATTTTTTAGAATTTTCACAGATTTTCAAGTTATGGCATTTGATACGTCACTTTAAAAATATATTTAAAGAAAATTGCGATAAAAAATTTTAAAACAAATTTTTTTTGCGTTCCTGACGGTCCAACTAAGCGGAGATAAAATTATGAGCTAAATCGGAGGGGTCGAGATCAAAACCTGCTCGAAACGGGGTGGGTTGCCTCATTAATATTGAATTTTTAGATCGATATAGAAATTTGATTCACAAACTGATATTTAGGTACAATTTCAAAGCAGACTAGAAAACCCCGCGCGCTACGCGCGCGAGTAGATGACATGTGTCGCTATAATGCTCTTGTATATTATCCTTCTCTAAAAAGTGTGTTGCGAGATTTTATCGAATTGCGAGTTGGTCCATTGAATAAGTATATAGTATACAAGTATATATTATCCCATACTGATGAAGAGCCGATTTTCGGCTTGTAAAAAAATCTAATGAATAGATGAGACTCAATATATTTTATATTTATGCATCGTTATGTCCGACTTCACTTGTCTATAAAATTTTATTAACATCGTTAGTATTTAGATTTAAATTTTTGTGTAAATTTCAGCAATTGTATAGTCGGAATGATTTTGAAGTTTATTGTATTCGTCGTCATTCGCATAAAATCTTTGCTCATCGATATAATTCTTTATAAACAACGTTTTTTACTATATTTCCGTTAGCATTGCGATCACGGTATCGCGGTAGCTTGCATTGCGCTAAAAGCATTCTAAATCAAATTCAAAAAGATTAATCGTCGTGCCTCTATTTATTTTTTTATTTATTTGATGTAAATGATATAATTATCATTATCCTCACACTCGCCGTTTTAAGAGGGTTTTGCGGCCTGGAGAATATATGAGGGGTTATCGGTACCACATAGATGATATTCCGCATTTCTCTTCGCTAACTCGAACTTCACGGCTGCTATACAAATGCACGTACCGATTAATACGTATGCAAGCCACAATATCAGAGTTGGAAACCTTTTTTAATATAAGAAATTTGGATAACCGCATGCAATATGGGCAAGGTTACAGAGCTCACTTGCCTGACCGTCAAAACGTTCACGTGACAGCAACGAACTCGGTCCCGGTCGCGATCTGATCTCGCGCCAATTTGGACCAATCACAGCGCGAATAACGTGACAACAATGGACCAACTCGCAATTCGATAAAATCTCGCAACATACTTTTTAGAGAAGGAACATTGAAAGTCGCTTTTGGAATTCGAACTTAGGAAATCCAGAACGGAATCTAAAGTGCACTGAATAATTGATGAGGAGAAGGCTCATTATTGACGAGGCACTGTTGACATGGGTTAATAATTACGAGAACCTATAAAATTTTGAACGTGTTATTGTGCGCGCCGTGAACTCCTAAAACCTTTTATGAATCTGTGACGTTTACGCAACTTCTTCAGTGGCATTCTTAATATAAATCTTATTCAATCCGTTTAATTTTCATTGATACAGCTCTTGACCCCGCCCAACCCGGTTTCGAAGGAAAAAATGCTTTAGTAAGACTGGACGAAGGCGATGCTAAAATGATCGATGTTGTGCATACCGATGGAAAGCCATTCCTGCCATTCTTCGGCTTGGGCATGTCCGGTCGAGTTGGTACAATCGATTTTTTCGTAAACGGAGGAAAGTTTCAACCAAACTGCGTTCTGGACGGAGAAAACTTTATGTATAAGTCATTCAAAGACATACCTGCAATAACGCTTCAAAGTAAGATATCCGCTTTTTTAAAAGTATTCAAAGATAGATAAATTAAACAACTATAACAAATTCATATAATATTTTTTTAAATAAGCATGAAAATAGGGCTTTTTGAATTTATTTTATATAATAAAACGGTATATTTTATTTCATTGCATTCATGAAAGTTCATATTAAAAAATCTGCGGTATTACTTACTCGAGTTGAAACAAATTGACGTATATTTGGAACCATATTTCATATTTAATATTTGTATGGATAATTTCATACACTATCGGACAAAGGTGTGGCCTTGAAATTTTTGGTGTCATTTTTTTTCATGATTCAATTCACTATACTGAAATAAGAAGAAATTCAATCATTTCCAAAAAAATTCCATTACTTCAGTTCTAAACGGAAAATATTCGCTTTAAATTTCAACGCCTTACCGAATCTGATCAGAAAAATCAAAAGTACTATTTTTCCTCGGAAATTTTCTGGAAAAAATATTTGCTTCAACATTCGACGGATTTTGTGGAGAGAAAAAGTTTCAAAAAGATTTAAGAAGCCATGATCGATGCTTAATCTACGTATTTATACATTTTTTAATTAAAGTTCAAATGATTTAAAAGCTTTGGCACAACGAACTTTTGAAGGGTTGTAACGACCATCAGCATAAAAAAAAACATCACGCACATGTCCATTTTCTGCAAATTACTCGAATTTCTTTTTTGAAGCCATGTTTACACATCACTCTGTCGCAATTCGATCAAAATGACGATTTCATTAATAATTTCCGATCGTTTTGGCTCTTCGAAATCAAGCTTTGCTGTATCGTAACACGTAGTCTTTAGTTTTCGCGCCAACGCAATGTAACATCGTGACGTCACGACGGCAATAGAGTGGCGTTTGAAAAATTTTGAACCTTAACGATCATTAAATTGGACATAATAATTTATAAGCTTAGATTTTTAAAACACTTTTAGTACTTCCATGCTTTAGGGTCATTATTGCACGTTTCAAAACAGTGAAATTACATCATTTATTCTTTTTTTTTCGACAATTCAGTTCTCTACAACCTGGCGACTTGCAGTCACACTCGGGCACCGCGTTATATGGCAGCGGCGATCAAGGAAAGTTGCATTTTCGGCTTCCGTTACAACGCAACTTACGCAAGCAAAAGGTATAATGACTTCATTATAGAAGACGACTGCGGCGACGACAGTTCGTGTGCGATTATGGGACTTGAAATGCCGAGATTTCCAGCCCTTGGAAATTTTGCTATGGACACTGATGGAATCTATCCATTCTGCGGTAAGCTAATATTAACATTTCTTCTTTATCTACTGTTCACTAATCTTACGATTGATTCACGGTCAATTATTTAATTAAGGTTCTCCACATGATATAAAACTACATTTTTTTTATTCAGTGCTTAACACACAATATCTTTATTGAATAATTAATAATATACCAATTGGAGAATAAATAAGCACAAAGTTTCATTTCATCTCGATATGCTACTTTCTTTCGTTCAATGGTTTGTATATTAAAATCTAAATTTTCAATTGATAACTGTGGATTAGGGTGTGTCGCATTTTTTTATTTTTATTTTGCATCGTTTGAATCCATAGTTTGAACCTTTCAGCAACTCTTCTCAAAATTTTAGCGCGATAGAAAATTCTTTAGAGGTAGCAGCTCAAACGATGAATAGATTTCCCATTTGATTAACACGTAGATGAATGCGACTCTCAATAAATTCATGTTCCTAAATTACAGATACGATATATTGACGTTCGCGTATCTGTTTTCGTTATCTTCAGATAATTGGGAAGAGTAAAGGTGCTGTCACTATCAGTTTCAATTGAAATTTCAAGTTTGAGGTCAATTCTGGAGCCATTGTCAGTCGTGAAGTTCAATTATAAGTGAAATTTCATTCAAGTGTTAAACAGATGTTTTACGTTTGTTTGTAAATACGAAAAAAATAATGAATTAGATCGAATTTTTAAGCGAAAAATACTAAAATCCATCAGCTTGGTTCAAAACGTTTGATAAACTTGTCAAATTTGACAAAAAATCGGGAAAAAATTCAATACAACATCAAAAAATTTAAAAAGAAAGCAAAAAATTATGAATCGTCCGAAAAATAATGTCAAAAATGGAGAAAAATCGAGAAAAAATGTCCAATTGTCGCTAAATCTTCGAACCAATCTGACATTTTGTTTGGAATCTTTATGATTTTCTTCTTTTGCAATTTTTTAATGGTTTATTGATTTTTCCCCCTCCATTTTTCTCCATTTTTGACATTATTTGTAAAATTTGTGATCCAGTCTAAACCATTTTCCGGACGCCTCATAATTTTTTTCTTTCTTTTTAAATTTTTTTATGTTTCGTTGAATTTTTTCCCGATCTTTGGTCAAATTTGACAAGCTTATCAAACGTTTTGAACAAAGCTGACGAATTTTTTTATTTTTCCCTTAAATATTCGATCTAATTCATTATTTATTTCGTATTTACAAACAAATTTGAAACATCCGTTTAACAGTTAAATGAAATTTCACTTATAATTAAACTGCACGACAGACAATGGCTCCAGAATTGATCTCAAACTAGAAATTTCAATTGAAACTGATCTTACAGGGTGGAGAGGGCAATATTCCGGGCTTCAAAAATTCATAACTAGAAAACTGTCGATTTGAACGAAAAATTTGTCAGCACTTTTTCTCTTCCCAACGATCTGAATATAACGAAAAAAGATACGCGAACGTCAATATATCGTATCTGTAATTTAGAAACATGAATTTATTAAGAGTCGCATTCATCTACGTGTTAATCAAATGGGAAATCTATTCATCGTTTGAGCTAGCTCTAAAAAAATTTTTATCGCGCTAAAATTTTGAGAAGAATTGCTTAAAGGTACAAACTATAGATTAAAACGGTGCAAAACGGAAAAAAAAAATTCGAGACACCCTACTGTGGATAGTATTCAGAATTTTAATCTGCAATTTTTAGCAGTGATTAATAATTATAACATGTATTTTCTATTTTTAACAGTGACTAATAAGGAACCGGGCAGAAAAATCGGAATTAAAGTCTAAACGGCAGATTGGAAATTTATGGAGCAGAAATATCACTTCTATGAGACAATACCGAATACTGTATATTTTATTAACATGATAATTGTAAAAGCATATTTCGAATACATTCAATGTATAAATATAACTAGATTTATGAGTGCTTTTGTACTTCACAGTCATTGACGACGTACACTCTTTTGTCTTCCTAGATCTTCAATTTAATGTGAATGTGTAATGTGTGTGATTGTTTGTGTAATGTAATGTATAATTCATGCAGTCAGAATGCTGACGCACAGTCTACAATTAAATATTCACCATTCACGAGAATGAAATTAATCTTAAAATATACGTGAATGAACTTCGGATAATACAGCACTAGTATGACGACCTTTCGTGCGCCTCATTTCTTTTGTGACTACTCGATATTGCTATGTACTTGTTCTTTTAATTTCTTTATCGTCATTATTATTTCAACAAACGTGTCGGAAATAATCACCGTATCGATTAGAGTTTAAAATACTTGCGAGCGTTTTACGTGAAAGAAACGACGAGACCGAACTATAAAAATACTAGAGACATATATTAACGGGACGATAGACGAAAAAAATATAATTTCGACAGATACTATATAGACAATAATAAAAGTCCTGCTTGAGGATACACAGAACAGAGTTTCAACCAATTCCATTACTTTTTGAATCACTATTTATTTCATAACAAAAATAAAATTTTGTTAAAAAATTTCATTATTTAAGTATAGAGGGTAACGGAAAAATGGGCCATTACTTTGATTTTTGTGGCATTTTCTTTCGTGAAAATTTTAGATTTTTTTCTGGAATCGGAATATTCCATGTAATTTGATGAAAAAACCTATTTTTCGTTATGTTTCTAATAAAATAATCGTGCAATTCCTTCGAATTATAATGAGATATTCTACAAAATTTGTTAATTTTTTATTATGTATGAAATAAATAAGGAAATAAAGTGATTTCCAAGAAATAATTTGGTTATAACTCTGACACAAAGAATATCCTTAATAAACCCGTTCGAGTTTTTTCTTCCGAATAAAAGAAGAATCGAACGTGTGGCATCTACGCGCAACGTTACTTCGTAATTTAATTAAAAATCGGTGTAATCAACGACTAACCGATGTGAATAAGTACGTGAAGTAAAACAACAACAACAAAAATGATGAAACGTTTGGCACGCTGAAAACTCGATGGAAAAACGTTGATTTAAATTTCATATTTTCGACAAAGAAAACGCTTTCCAATCGAGTTTTTTTGCTGCAACATAAAAATTTTCGAGACTTGCTTTGTGAATCAACAAAATTAATACTGGATCGCCTCCGTGTCTTCGACGCTCGAAATGCTCGCCTGCTCCAAGACCTCCAATAATTTCTGCATCTCCATCGAGTCCGAAGAATTGTCGAGGGTTCTTTCCAGAGCTCGCACATAGGACATACAAGTGCGACCCTCGTGATCGAGATTCTGCGGATTCGCTTTATGCTGCAAAATTTCATACGTTTTGAAATTATATGTACAAATTTTGCAAAGAATACTACGCTCTTTGTTTCTATTCTTGGTGTGGTTACAACAATTTTGTTTTCTCATAAAAAAAGGTCTCGTTTCGTGGAAAAAACAAACAAATTTCCCGAATTTTTATGTCAGATTACTTGAAACGGTTTGAAATTAGAACCTTGCCAATTGTTTCCTTATGGATTTTCGATTTTTACAAAACTAATTCTGTGATAGAGTATGCTGATCGATTTCGGCTTCCTTGAAGAGGAAGCTTTGTTGAAAGGAAAATATAATAATAATGGAGCAATTTGCAAGTTTCTACTTCGCAGGATTGCTTTAGATCGCGAGACGTTCTTTTAAAAATTCGAAGTGTCATAAAATTTTAACAGCTTGACATATTCGTTTAAAGTTTGTGTCTAAGCCATGTTCTATGTTAGTCCATGTCTGAACTAAATTTAAACCCGATATCTCGTAACTTGTACGAGCAAACGCGCGAAAATAATTTTTCAAAAAATTCTAAATTTTCATAAAATTTGAACGACTGAACTGATTTCTGGAAAATTTGTTTTGGATCTTCACGAAATTAAATATCTACTGTGGCTGGATATCAGACTATCCTCGTATAAAATTTGAGCAAAATTGTTCGATGTTGACTTGAATTACAATGACAACGTCAATTTTCCAAAAGTTCAAAATCCTATAAAATCCGAAACTGTTTACCGATCTTTGATGTAATACCTACCACAACAGGATATTTGTTCGTCCTTGTAAAAGTATTGATTACAGTTAGTCGAATTTGACTTGAATTAGAATGAAAATATGGATTTTTCAAAAATTAGAAATTCTAGAAAACCCGAAACGCTTTATGAATTTAGCTCAAATTCAATACCGACCGTCCTTTTTTTTATTACTCGATTTGTTAAAAAATACTTAGTTAACTAAAAAACTGCCGCAGAACACATACAAACGTTTTTCGGAAGATTTAAAGTCTTATAAAAAGGAAAGAGATGTTTCAATTTTTACGTAAATTGCAACCTTTTACTTTGCAGGATTGTTTAAGAGATCTTATACGTTTTGCAATACTTGTAAAAAATATATATTTTAACTGGCTTAAGAAAGTTCTACACAATTAGACTAATATAGACCGATCAGTCCTAAATTCAACGAAAGTCGAGGTTACCGTTTAAATTTTGTATTATATCCAAGTTTTTGAATTTTATACAAAATTACTTTGACTCAAATTTTAAGCTATCAATGAAACGGCAATATTTAAAAGAATTGTTGACATCTTTGTCATTTATAAAATTTTGTAATAGTTAAACGTGAGTGTGCGAAATTTTCAAAGTTGAGAATATGTTAAATCAAGGCTAATTTTCTTACCCAAATCAGAAGTTGGGCCATGGCCAAATTTCCAGTTGCGCAAGCGAGATGCAATGGAGTTCGAAGATCCTCAGCGCTCACCGATATGTTGATATCTTCGTAGCTACATCTCGCGAGGCAAAGTGTAAATGCTCGCATATCACCGCTATTCGTATAAAAAAAGGAAACGAAAATGAACATATTAAATCAGTAAAGAATAAAAGTGGTTAAGGCGATGCCAATCCGTTAGTAAAACTTACCGACAAACCGAATCGATGAGCAATTTTCCAAGTGATATATTTGGATTCGTCGGGGGTAGAAAGGCTTTCTCCTCATACTTGCATCGGATCCATTGCTCCTTTTCCTCCCTCGATGAATCAGAGTTTGGTTTCACTTTACCATTCAAGCAATATTCCCAAACTCCATTCGCGATATCGTTTCCGAGAGCCAACATGACACTCAATTGTCCCGCTCTGCAGATTTCACAAAGTTTCGATTGTTTTTACTCTAGCACTTTATCAATTGGGTCACTTTTTTAGCTATTGTATTTTTTTAAATTTGCTAAAGCGAAACGTTAGTAACTTTTTGAAGATTGAAGAAATCTAACTTTTGAGAGACAAATTTTCCCTACGACTCAATATATAGTGGAAACTGTTTATGCGAAAAATTTGTGGATTCAACTACAAATTTTCTTTTTTCTTTTGCAATGCAAATTTTCAAGGCTGAGTATGTAAATATTATAAGTTGCTTCAGCCGTTTCCCTTTAGAGATTTGTGGGAAGTGCTTCGGCGAATGACGTCTCTTTGTGTATTGTTTTGTGTTTACGTTTCGCCCTGATCAGAGCCTCTTCAGATTCATGAGGTCTCAAGTTAAAAATATGACCTCATGCGTACCGGACTTTTCGGTCTTAGACAGTTAAAACAAAACACAGTTAAATAGTGAAAACAAGCCTGCAAAGTAAAACCTTGCAAACTGCTTCCTCGTTATTTTTCGCTTTCTACAAAACTACCTCTATGAGGAAGTATGTTGATCAATTTTGACTTCCTCATAGCTTTGTCGAAATCGAAAAATAATAAGGAAGCAATTTGCAAGGTTCTACTCTGCAGGCTTGTTTACACTCAGAAGACATTTTTATAAAAATTCAAAGTGTCGTGAAATTTTTACCGCTCGACCGATTTGTGCAAAATTGTTACTCAAAAATCAGTTAATGATAGTCTATATGTAAACTCAATCGGAACCCGATCCCTAGTAATTTACATGAGCAAGTACTCACATCCGACCGATTGGTGTCAAGTTTATCCCAAATATCTTTTTAAATGATCGTTTAAGTGTGAAGAATATTCAAGATAAATCTGTGAAAAATTTCGATTTTTTTTTTTTTTTTTTTCGTGAAAACTTTTTATTTCTTTTTATTCACCAAAATCGAAATTTTTTGTCATTTCAACAGTTCATTAGACTAAAATCTTAATTGGAAATCAATAATCGTGAAATGATATTGGCAATTGCAGCCGGATATCTCAGAATTGGCATGAGTTAAAGTACTTGCAGACAATTTGAAAAAATTAGAATTGTAAGAATATCAGATCGGTTCGACAGATTCTCGCGAAATTTGGTACCCATAATGTTTAACAAGTAATCCATTTATATACAAAATTTCAGCCCGGTGCCTTTTTAATTGCGGTTGAGTATAGTCTACTTTCACTCTCGAGTGGAGTATACTATTTTTCACCATAACCGCATCGGAAAATTCGAATTCCGTAAAGCCCGTAGGGCGGGAAGTCGAACTTCCCGCGCAGGTATGGTGGAAAATAAATTTATGAAGAGGCCCTGATCAGGGCGAAACGTAAAAACAAAAAAGAATACACAAAGAGCCGTCATTCGCTGAAGCACTTCCCACAAATCGCTGAGTATATAAGTTTGTGAATAGTTATTGTATTTCTACTTACGACCAATCGTCGAGATCCAACGAACGGACCTTCGAAATGTGCGAACCCAAGTTTCTGTGGATACCGGAACATTCAATGCACACCAATACTCCCAGATTGAGACTTGCCCAGTCCGGATCTGGAGAATAATAATTACGGCTCGTAATTGCTATACGAATAGGGCCATTAGAATCATAATAAGTATCATAATAAGGTGAACGAAGTAAGGTCTCTAATTTAAGTCAACGTGTCTTCACCACTTTCAATATATTCCCACTCGTTTAGCAGTTATAATCAGAGATGCATAAAAATTTGTATAAAATTTAGACGTGCGAATCTTCAAAATAAAGCTTTTTCAAGAATAACTCAATAAAGTGGTTAAGGCAATTCTAACGGTATAATTCGGTCAAACGTGAGATTCAAAGAGAATTACGAACACTTCTCGATGGAATAAAAAACTGAAGAAAGTTAAGCTTAGTGAAGATGCTGAAAGAATTGGTTTTTGCAGAATAATAATTCGAAAAAGCTTATTAATAAATTTATTTAAAAAATAGTTCAACAAATCGCCGGTCAAACCAATTTTTTTTTTCAAATGAAAATGATTTTTTATTTTTTCTGACATACGTATAAATTCTGTCATCATTCAATCTCATTCCTATTTATTCATTTATTTTTTATGTTTGAGCTGTATTTGTGAAACTACTCGATCAATTGTCCGGATAATTTGTGGATGTGATGGATAGTTTTGTGGTACATGCATATCCGAAATTCGTGATTTGCCACGCATAAAAAAAACATAGTTTCCTAAAATTAGATTAAATTCATTTTTTTTATATTTAGGTTGGCAGATGACTATTTGGACGTTTTTTTTTTCACCTATTCGTTAATAACATTTTAGAATTATTACAATGCAAAGTTAATCGTCTATTTATTTGTATCGATAAAAGTTCAAAATTCTTTCTAAATCTCACATTTAATAGACCTGTACAGCCTACCTAAAAAAAACACATTCTTTAGGTACTCCAGTCGCTTTCCTAAAAATTATCGCGAATTTCTGATGAATTATTATAATTTTCATCTCTATACAATTTCAAATGCCAATAAGCAACTCTAAACACTTCAAAACTTTCAAAGAATAATCATATCCATAGCTAAAGAGTAAACTTAACAAAGATGAAAAATGTATGTACTGAAAAATGTTGTGCACATGAAAATTCGTTGCATAAATAATGGTAGCTATTATTATTAACGTATTATAGTTGAAACGTGTTTTTTTAACCATTATATTAGTCATCCCTAATAATAACGAAAAAATAAAGCAAAAAACTTACTGGCAGCTCCGCAATCGGCGCACGCGTCATTGCCCGAGACTTTATTTTTTATGCAGTGCATTTTGAAAGCCTCGGTTTCGTTTTTCTTGTCGCCGTCGCTATTCTGCAAGCTCGACAATATTTGTTGTTCGATCGCGGCGATCCAACTGTCGCGATCGTCGGCATTACCGGCTTCAAAATGCCAAGTTTTGTTCTCAAGGGAAATAATCGAAAACTCGAAACTATCGTCTGAAAAGTAAGAAATTCGATGGATCAAATAATTTTCTCAATATTGCGTAATATTGATTAAAGAACGGTTTTATATTATAAATTATATTGAAAAATTACTGGCTTGAAAATGCTAAGAGAAATAATCGCAAACTTGGAACTATCGTCTGAAAAGTAAAAACTTTGATGAATCAGATAATTTTTTTAATACTGCTCAATACTTTGAAAAAAAAAACAACACAAAAACAAAAAAAAACTTTAAAAAAAAAAACGGTCTTATATTACAAATTCGGGTTATTTTAATGCCAATTTCAATACCTTGTGTGGGTGTCAATTTCGAACCCTTCGGAGTTTTCCCAGGCACTTTTACCGTCACGTATTGAAGCAATATCTCTTTGGCGTTTGTGTCATTCATGTAATCGTGCAAACTCGAGTGATAAGTCAAACGACCATCCTCCAGTAAAGTCACGTATTTCTTCTTCCTTTCCTTTAACGATTTGCTACTTCTTTTGAAGAGATATCCTTGCTTCACGGGTATTTCTCTTCCCACTCCCATCTCGCCCATGTTGTACTTTTCCTTCTTCGAGGGCGTAAAAATGTTTGATTTTCTCCGAAATTTTCTGTTAGTACAAATTAGTTGATAATTTTATTTCAATCAGATTCTGATGGTGGACATTTCAAACATATAAATGCGTAAAAAATTATCAATCTTTGAGGAAAATTTATTTAAAATTTGGAAAACATTTACCTAAAATTGGAAAAGATTAATTTAAGGATGTAGAGCTACTAGCCTTAGTATTAGATCCTGAAAATTTCAGATTTCAAAGTCAAGGTACTATATTTTGTGTCTGTAAAATTTCAAGGTCCTTTAACGGGGATCCAAGCAATAAATAAATTCTAAAAGTCAACTAATTTTACATGGGTTTCATACATGCCATATAGCAAAACCCGAATGCTTATACTCCAAGTTAAAAATTCGTACTGTTCGTAATTATATGTCGCCGAGAAAAAAAGTCGGGTTCATGACTGAATGTCGTAGAATCTAACAGGAACCTGATAAGTGTTCATTTAATTCCTCAAGAATTGTTGAAATAAAGCGACGGATTGCCATGAATCTCGCCAGTATGACGAGACTCGAGTAGCGGCGACAACACCACGCGTCTACCTAACCTACTCGGAAAATCAGTGGTATTCATTTGAAATCTCTCAGTCTCAGATTTATACATTTTCTCTTCAGTCGAGTTTTCTTTTCGCAATCAATTTTCCTTTATCACTGCCGTGGGTGCCGTGGAGGTCATAGCCTCCACGTCACCCAACAGATTCAAGCTCCTTGATCAACATATTCAAGCGGTCAATATCCAGATTAAGGATGTAGGAGCGCGATAGGGTGCTCAACTTTCAACACTTCTCGATGGAATAAAAATCTGGAAAAAATCAAACATACAAAAGGTGCGGAAAAGATGAATTTTGAATAGTAATAATTGCAAAATGTTATTAACAAAGAGGTGGAAAAAACATTGTTCAAGAAATTATCCGTCAGCCTAAGTTTTTTTACGAATAAAAATGATTCGTTTAATTTTCTGAATACGTATGAATTTTTTCAGAATCTTGTCTAATGTTTGAAAATTGCGGTTTTTTTTCTTGTATCAGCTGTATTCGCGAATCTATTTGATCAATCCTTGGAAACTTCTTGGGTGTAATGGGTGGTTTTGTGAGAAACACATATGAAAAATTCTCGACTTTACATGTATTTTTGAGGGGAAAAAAAAAAAATTTTAATGAAATTTCGATGATTAAAATAAATTCTGAAAAAATTCGTACGTGTTCAGAAAAATTGATAAATCACTTTGATTCGAAAAAAAAGTTAGGTTGACGTATAATTTGTTGAACAATTTTTTTGTTCGCCTATTTGTTGATAAAATTTTGCAATTATTAATATGCAAAATTAATCTCTTCCCCACGTTTTGTATGCTTTAGTTTTTCAAGTTTTTTCTTCTATCGGGAAGTGTTCGAATCTCTCTCTCTCAATTCTCACTTTTGAGCGGGTTGAGCACCCAATCGCGCTCCTACATCCTTAAATAGGCAAAACATAAACAAGTTGAGAACCTACGAAAACGCGATGTTGCGTGCTCTAGTCGCGTCTTTTTGTATCATCGAGAGTCACGTCAGCAATTCAGAATAAGAATATGCTTGTGAGCACGTTTAGATAATTTTTTTCTCGCATTCACAAATTATGTCTATAATTTATAATAATATTAACGTATATATGAGTACTCCAAGCAATTCCGTTTCGAATTTTGTAAATTTGTTTTTTAATAACCGGGAAAATTTATCTGACATTTGGGACAAATTTACTTGAATTTTACGATAAATTTGTTAAAAATTCGGGAAAAATGTATTTGTAATCTGGAAAAAATGTATTCATTATACTGGAAGCTGCTCCCAGACTTTAAGGATGTATGATAGGTGCAGTCCCGCAAAAAGTGAGTTTCAGAGACAATTTCGATCACTTCCCGATGTGATAAAAATCGGAAATAAATAATGCATATAAAACGCGCTGAGAAGATTCATTTCGCATAATAATAATCCCAAAATGTTATTAACAAATTGGTGAAAAAAACAATTGTTCAACAAATAAACAGTCAACCTAGCTTTTTTTTAAATGAAAATGATATGTTAATATTTTTTAATGCGTATGAATTTTTTCAGATTTTTTTTTCCATTTTGATTTTGATTTTTTTTTTATTTTGAAAAATGCACAGGATGTAACAAATTTTGGATATGCGTTTTGCAAAAAAATCTTGTGTAGTAGATGGTTTTATGCCGAACACATTCCAAAATTCGTTATTTCACGCACATTTTTGAGAATAAAAAAAATAAAAATCAAAATAAAGGAAAAAATTCATACGCATTGAAATAAATTAACATATTATTTTCATTAGAAAAAAAGTTAGGTTGACTGATTGTTTGTTGAACAATTTTTGCAGAAATTTGTTAATAACATTTTGGAGTATTACCATGCAAAATTTATCTTTTCATCACGTTGAATATCGATTATTTTTTTCCGATTTTCATCCCATCGGGAAGTAATCGAAATTTTCCCTGAAACTCACGATTGGCGGGACTGTACTTATCATACATCCTCAAAAGGGTTTGCTGTCTTTTGTAACATTGAGAGTTAACAATTACCTGATTGTCGTCGGTGTTAAAATTGATGAGCGAAACTCGCCGTGCGGATTCTGAATATATTGAAAGCTATCGTTTGTCAAAGCGTTTTCGCACTGTGTGATGTTATCTTGCATTGGTCGCAGGAACTCTTCGGCCTTCTCGGATATCTAACGAAAAATTAACGATTTCATTTATTAACGTTATTATCAATCGTTTGCGAATTGTCTCAGTGAACTTACACTTATTTTCGAAGGACTGGCCATTTCCGCTTCTTTGGTAGGTGGCGGTAGACTCTTTGAAATCACAGGTATCGAGTATTTCGTTTCGTTTTCTCCCACATTCTGTCCGTTACATCGCGAGTGCTTTGTAGATATCTTTTCGATAATTTTTTCGCATACTGAAAGTTAATGTAAGTTTAAAAGTTAACGAATTCAAAAAGTCTGGATGCGGCAGACATTTTTATTTATTACTAAGTAAAATTTGATTTATTTATTGATATATGTGAGGGAAGAAATTACCATCCTGAAAGACTCTTTCTACATTCAGACCATAAATGGCGCACGTTTCGTAATAAGGAGATCTCAAGTCACAGGCCAATTTCCTCGGGCGTATATCTTTGATAACACGGGGATTAGTGTCATTGATTGAATCTGGAATAGAAACGAAAAATCAAGTTTACAGTCAAAGCCTTATTCTCAAATAATATGTAATAAGTGAAGATTTCTACGGAAATTTATGTACGTTGAATAAAGCGAAAAGTAAAATATTCAGATCTATAGGAATTATTAAGCGCATATTCTCCAAGCCCAAAAATCTGTTGTTATTTATTCACATGAATTTCCGCGCGAAATGTAAAGGAATCAAGTTAATTAATGATTTTTTTACTGACCTTGCACGCCTACTAAAATTTTTGGTACATCAGACATATTTCGAAAAGAACACATTTTATTATAGTAATTGCATACTATGGAGAAACTTTCTTCGCTCTCCAGACTAAAGACAAGCAGTACTGCATCTATCCACGATGAAAACTGAAAGAATAGTTTGAGTTTTGTCAGTTCATACAATGGTAAATTTTTGCTAAGTCAGGCTATATTTTACGGGTTGTTCCGGTATACTTCGTTTCTGTAAATCACGCAATTTTTTCGCGGATTCGTTAGAGCATATAAGACTCATGTCACGGATACGTTTCGTATTTACAGGCAAACACATTCGCTTTTATATCACGACATCTCAAGAAAGAAACGGCAGACAATGCCAATTTTGTTTCTCGGCTATTTACGTCTTGCTCCTTTAAAAAACGCTAAGCTGTTATATTTTCGAATTACATTCGAACGACGCAGCGTTAAACGTGTCGTAATTATGCATGTTATGGATAGAAATTAAATTCTAATCAAGGCAAACTTCAATTGTAATTATCTCAACATGGAAATGGTAAAACCTGTTTGCATTCCACTCAAGGTCAAATAGATTTAATTATGTGTTTACTAAGTTTAAACAAATTCCTAGGATATTATATTATAGGATACATTTCTAAGGATATGTTACCTTAAAAAACCATTGTACTCATAAGAAAAATATTTTATGGTCATTAATTATCATAAGTAATCATATTATTGATATAAAATATAAGATTTCACATTCTAATTATCTAATTAAAATTTGATTCTATTTATTTCATCATAAGAATTTTAATAAATTTGTTGATATCAACAGATGTCACAGAGTATGCTTTTCCAATAATTTTGCAGTTCTTTCATCAGCTCCCATGAAATTTATGGAAAATTATCAATATGTCTATTGTCAAGCATAAATTCTCATTATTGTTAACAACAAAAGAACAATCATATTACAAGAAAAATAGTTTCCACTGCATACTTTTTTCCATTTCAAATTGCTGAAGAAAAATCAGTTTGTGCACTAAATAATAAGGGCAACAGCACGTAGTACATGAAGAAAATAAACTGTTAATTAAAGTGTCACATTATTTTTTTGTACTATTTCACAATATTTACTTTGTTCTAAAAACTTTGTGCGAGGTATGCAACAATTTTTTAGTTTTGATTAGTAAACAATTTCAGTCAATGGATGTAGAAATAAATTTGCAAATGTTGTAATTTGGTCGTAATTAGGGATATAATAAAAACATAATGTCGCACCTGCGATTCTGGCACTCCACCTTCGTCTCTGATGAGCAATAAATAACTCTGTTCGTTAATAAACACTTCCTTCTTGAAACGTCCTCCTTCGGGCGATTCCTCATGCATAAAAGATCCCGTTAGGTATCTATGTACCAGAGCCGATTTTCCAGAATCGCATGATCCGATGATTCCAAGATGAAGCTCTGGAACGTCCCTCGCGAGTGTCCACTCGTGACTGTTGACGAAAGAGTCTAAAAATTGTCAGTTGGGGATGAGAACGAGAACAGCTGTTAGTTTCATAATAAGAGAAAGATGAATAAATTACCTTCGATGGCGACGACATGTTCGCGAATTTGTTTGGCAATATGAGTATCTGTTATAAGGTCTATCAGGTCATAAATAGCGTAAATTGAGGGATGAACACTTTCGAAACGTTGTATCTCTTGTCTGATGGTGAAGGAATGTTCGTGCCCACTTTGGCCAGTTGTCATTTTTCAGACAAACCGATTAGTCTACGATTTTTATACAATAAATAATCTATACTAGTATTTCAAAATGGAATATAAGTCCCGAGTTGCATTTCGTTTGTCGTTGAGAACGTGTAAACTGTTACTCTACATGTTCCGTTATACGATTAATATTGACGATACGTTTTCGTGTAACTGTCAAATTCTCATATTTATAAACATCGTTACGTCGGGGAGAATTTCGTGAACAGGTTATTCGACGCAACTGTTGTTCCCATAAGATAACGAAATTAACGTAGTGGGTAGTTGTGATACCGTAAAAAATTGCTAGGAAGACGGAAGTTGCACTGCAAGAGTCATCGTCTTTACTAGTGATGGGAGGCCGGTCAATTATCACTTGAGTGGGCGGATATTTTACCGGTTAAATAACCTAGGGAAAAGCCCTAGGTCATTTAGAAAAAAAACATTTCGATAAACTAAAAATGTTACCGAAATGTTTATTTTTTTAAAGGTATTTTATATCAATTACCATTAAAAAAACGGAGGTGAATATTTTTGTTTATATTCTATTGTTTTTGTCGTAGAAATCCGAACAAGGACCAAAAGCAAATACTTTTAACTCGACTTAGTTATTCGTAGAAGAATGAATCTACATTATCGGCTGTTATAGAGAAAATCTGCATTACCAACTGTTCTAAAAAATACTAGAATTCTGCTTTACTGACCGCTCTGAAAAACCAAAGTGCAATTTACTGACCTCCAAAAAAGGAAACCTGTGTTATTGACGCCAAACAAGATGATAGCTGCCTTATTGACACCTCGAATCCGAAAATCTGCTTTATTGACCGCTGAATTCGAGATTATCGTCTTCCAAAGTCTTATATCAATGACCCCCACGAACTGAAGAATGTTCTGTAGGTTCTCTAGATCATAGACTATCACATATTTCTATGCAAGGCATTTCAAGGGAGGTTTCTACATATTGTTTAAAAAAATTCTCGATTTCGTTGGAATTTTTAATGCGAAAATTTGGCAGCACAAATTGCGATAGCTTTATACACTTGTTATAGGTTTTATGATGAACAAAAACGCATTTTTTATTCGATTAAATCTATTGCAAGGCGCCGGGAGAGAATTTTTTTCAAAATCGCATTTTCTTGACCATAATATACTATTATTTTAGTCAGTATAAGAAATGCAGTTTAACGCGCTCTTCGCGTGCATAAATTCTCCTTTTAACACCTTGTGAAATAAATATTTGTATGATAATCATGCGATAAACGTTTTCTTTACTCGCGTGATGCGACATTCGCCTTCGGCTTATGTTGCAAACTCACACTCATCAGAAATAGTTTTTTATCCCACTAGTATCGTACAAACATTTATGGACATTTTCACTTAATTTCATGGTGATTGCCAATCTCGGACATTTGATACAACTTCCGCAAACGTGAAGAACGGGATTTTGAGAAAATGTACCCTGCTCTTCGTAGTATAGTTTCATTTAAATAAGAATACGTTAACCTTAACAATGAAGACTATAATGAGTATAAAGAACTCTAGCATTCTGTGTCGAAGAGGTTGTTGAATAATGACTAACTAAACCAAATGTTTTACGAACCAACAAAATGGAAATCTCCCTTAAGGTAGTAGCATCGTAGAACTCCTTATCTCAGAATGTATATATGGGGCATTTCACGTCAAATCAGCAGGCCATGACCCTTATCGATTTTGTTAATTTTTTAATATGATGTTATTACCAACCCATAAAGGCCTTGAAATTTTTTTCAGATATTCTCACCACCAGTAACATTTTTAAATCCTCGTAAAAAAACCAATTTCAAAAGCGCCATTTTTTTTAATCTGAAAAAATTCACACTGATTCTATGATTTAAAATATGATTTTTGAGCGCCACGCGATAATGTGATCTCAATATTTACTATTTTTCGACAAATTTTTCCTTTTTTTGTTATTCTTAAATATCAATGGATCTCAATTTCTCTGAAGATGGTAGAATTACCAGAATGCCCGAAAACAATTGTTGTTATTATGATGTCGTTAAAAAAAAATTCGCAAATGAATTTCGCAATACAATATCGCTTGGATTGCAAAATGCATTTGAGAAATTTTTTTTAACGATATTAATTATTTTCGGGGATTCAGGTAGTTCTACTATCTTCAGAGAAATTGAGATCCATTGATATTTAAGAAAGTTATCCTGATTTAAAAAATTAAAAATCAAATTGTGACATGGAAAAAAGCAAAAATGTGGAATAACACCATATAAAAAAATGAACAAACACGATGAGGGTGAGGATTATGACCTGCTGATTTGACGTGGAATGCCCCATATACAAACTTCAGTGCACAAAAAATAAATTCTATCACTCGACCACATTCGGATTCAGAACGCTATCTTTCAACCACGAGTCTAGATAATTTGAATCGAGGTTGTCTATGATAACATGTATCTTTTTTTCGATATCTAAGGGAGATTTCACAATTGAACAATCGATGAGAATATTTATGATAATTGAAACCTACATATGCTATAAGATTTCGATTATCCTCTGGTTTATTTTTAAAAAATATACTGACTAAGAGAGACAAAACGAAATTATAAGAAAATTAAAAATTTATCATATAGAAGAATTTATAAAAAAAGGACCGAGCCTCATACGACCTCTATAACATACGATACATGCTGGCAGTTATAACGCGCTAAAAAAAAACATTTTTTTGCGTTGCAAATATCTTCAAGGTCATGCAATGTCAATAATGTTTCATTCATGATAAGCAAGCTAAACGTTAAAATACTTTGGAAATAGTACGGGAAACGTATTTTATCCTAGTCATGTACAGACCATTCATGATAAGCAAGCTAAACGTTAAAATACTTTGGAAATAGTACGGGAAACGTATTTTATCCTAGTCATGTACAGACCATCATAACTTTGAATTATTACAGATTATTTTGAACATCTTGACGTGATTTACGACTATATGGAAAATTCTCAATAGTTTAAGTAGCTGTAACAGACGGACCGTTTGGATTATGCTCCGGGAATTTGTTCCGGGACATTAGATCGCTTTCTCCTTGATGCGAAGTTACTCCTGTGTTTACTTTTGGCGTTAGCCCGGCGCACAATATGCTTGTCGGGTGCGATTTACCCGAGTTCCTTCTCATTCATGTCCGAGTGAAATCGGTGCGTGTGCGCGTCGCCTCCGGCTAGATCGATTCAGTTTCCTTCGGGAGTCCCCTGCCGAATCGGAAGTCATAAAGTTGGCAAGGCTTGCCTCGCGAATACAAGTCGATCGCGCCATCAGCAAATTTAATTACACGATGTATATCTTTGGTATATAATAACAATATAATAAGAGTACACCGATAGAGCCGTCCGTGTTCGCGATGGCCATACAAATGAAGCAACTAAAATTCACAGAGTGCAACTTGCGAGCGATAAGCTTTTAATGGAACTTTCGCTGAGGCTACCCTAGTATATTCTATACGTAACAGTCACACATTATACTATGAGGTATTCCAGCAAGACCGAACACACTCGTTAGCCGATATATTTTTTTTTTTTTACTTCGTCTAGCTTTTAGTATTACGAAACTCTATTTCGCTTGAGTACTGAAAAAATTAGAGAGAACTGCAAACACTTTTCGATGTTATAAAAATCTGATAAAATTTATGGACATTAAAGGTACTGAAATTATTAATTTTGCATAACAATTATTCTAAGATGTCATTGACAAATTGATGAAAACAAAAAATTTTTAACAAATTACTCGACAGCCCAACTATTTTTTTTCTAATGACAATGATTCGTTTATTTATCTTTTGGGCAAGTAATTTTTTCATAGTTATCACAACTATCAAATAGTTACTATAATTACAAAATAGTTACCATAATTATCTCATTGTTACTGTCACTGTGAAAACAGTTGCGTGGAGTAAACATGAATAGTTGTGACTTCACAGTTGACGGCACTACTACAATTTGGAGGAGCGAAGGACGCCATAGACCAACTTTCAGGTTTATTTTTTTCCACTGAACTACGTGGAAATGAACATTTTCAATTTCGACCTATCCAATGCTCCAAAACTCTGGGACGAACATTCTTAGAAAAGATTGAAAGTTTTTATGCATAAACTCGTGATCGACATTTAATAGACAATTGTGGTATAAGATTCATGTACTTTCCCAGTGAAATTAAAGGAAATCATTAAAATTCAAATACTTTTACTACAAAATTGAAGTAATTTTTGAATATGATGTACCATACATAAATTTTATATTACACGTCTATACTAAATTTCATATGCTAGTTTATGAATAATAACTTCCAATAGATTTTTTTTACAGTGAACATTTGACTAGATGATTTTCTTCTTGCAGTATTTTGAGCGGAACAAAAAACATCCGAATGTATACGTTATCCGAATAATACATGTACGCTGTTAAAAAATATTGGTAGTTTTTATGCATAAAATGAAGAATTAAATGTGACATACAATTGCAATATAGAATGCATGTACTTTTCTAGTAAAATTAAAAGAGATTATTAAAAAATGAAGGACTTTACATTAAAATCAAAGAAAATTATAAAAATTATTATACCATCGCTACACTCAGAAAAAAAAATTGTTAGAACCAACAAAACGTGCGCTTGCGGGCGGCGAAATAAATATTTGTTTGATCGAAAGAAATATTCAATTGATTTAAGCGGCTGGTGATACTATTAATAGATGGTTCGATCAACATTGTCAAATATTTTGTCCAATCGACAAAGTATGCTTTTCGCTGCCGGCAAACGCACGTTTTGTTGATTTTAACGATTTTTTTTCTCAGTGTACTTTTAGATCGCACTCACATATTAAATTTAGTGTACCAGCTTATGCATAAATACTTCCAGTACTTTTGCATTAAATTTTAAGTGGTTTTTTCCACAGTGTATGTCCTCCAAAATATTATCTGTGAGGTATCCTATGACCAAAAATTAACTTCAGAATGCAGGATAGCTTACAGATAACATTTTCACCAACATATGCATCCCATTTCGATAACTTTCCCATAACAACACAAAACTTGTTACTTGGGTTGCTGGCTGTACTAAAAAGTGTCGTTTTTAGCCGAACGCGAATTCCAACTCGTAATTTATTGAGTACCTTCTTGTATAAATATATGGAATTTAATCAAATGTTTTGTTTGAATAAATTACTACCTTTTTGAGAAAAGTCATATTGATGGTTTTTGATAACACTTTTTCGTTGTTTTTTTAAAACGGCTATATTATTTTTCGGAAAGTGTGAAAAACTTTCCGATCAGAATAATTTAAGATCAAAATCATTTATTTACATTTTTGCATCTCGCCACAGCCTGAAGCATTGGAGAGGTGAAGAAAAAATATCGGCCAGAGAGTGGGTTCACTTTAGCTGAAATATCTCTGAAACATATATAGTGCCGACTGAACTGTATATTGTTGGGGGAACGGCTTATTCGAGTTTTTCATTACGCACTATCTCAGTAACTCACGTTCACTGCGTTAGGCTCTGCCACTTGTGTTCTCTGCTTCGTAGATCATTATCTTGAGGCCGCTATCTCCTCTTTCGCTGATCGCAGATTACTCTCCGTCTACGGCTCAACGTAACTACAGCCGCAGTGTCGGCATACGTAAAAAAAGTTTATCGATACTTCTTCGTGTCTTATATCGCCAGGGATGAGAGCAAAAAAGGATATAAACTTGTGTGGTTTATTGAGATTGTTTGAGCTAATCCCTTGAGCCGCCATTGCATCTGCACTTAAGGTAGACCTTGCCATTCGTACTTGTCTATTAACAAGAACGACCCGAGCATGATGTGAATGATAAAAAAAAACGTATGTGACCTTTTTTTGTGAGAATCAACGTATGTACGTTTATAAGTGCTTCCTACTTTACACCAAGTCAATTAGATAAGTATTATATGCTACCCTCGTAATTTGTACCAGTTGAATGGTGATAACATCTTACAAGTTATATATTCGTTATTCTATCAAACATCAGATGAAAATCTGGCCTGAAAATTTTCGGCGCTTTTTTTCATTATTCGAAATACTATACTAGTGAATCACTATACTAAAATGAAGGAAAAACCTTAATTTGGAATTTCTTGCTCATCATTCCCAATGAGAACCGCCTACCGGGTAAAAAAAATTAAAAACTCTATGGATCATATATTAAAAAGTTCATGGATGATAAATGCGAAATTCATTGTTGGCGGTTAAAACATACTCTGATTCGTCGGTGATGTCGTCAAACACACTGAGATCAGGACCAAGTTCATGCATTGAATTTGTTTGTTTATGTCAGATGTCAAAACAGACGTAAAGAGACCCTAGTCATATATAATATTCATATATGATTACATATAATTTGTATATAACTATATATAATTATATAAAATTTTTAGTTAGGTACGCTTAACTAATTTTATATATAATTATACATAGTTTGATATAATTATGTATAATAGTGCAAAATAATAATATAAAATGATATATAATTATATATATTATATATAATGATGGCTAATTTTTTTTTGCCCGGGTACTTTAGTTTTCAACTGAAAATCGAAACTTTCAATTTTAACGTCTTACCGAATCCGATCATAGAAATCCAAAGTACTATTTTTTGTCGGAACTTTTCCAAATTTCCCGAAAGGAATGTATTTTCACGTTCGACATTTCCAAGGTTGAAAAGTGAAAAGAAAATACCTAAAAAGCCCTTTTCGATGCTCACTTCATGTTTTTTTAAGAATTTTCTTAAGAACTTTCTATTAAGATGCGAAAATCGATAAACATACTTCTTCATAGAAGTAGTTTCTAAGAAGAAAAAAAAAATAATAATGAGGAAGCAATTGGCAAAGTTTTTTCATGTAATTTTTCTTGTCTAATTCGTCGGTACAAAATAGTCAAATTTTGTGATCGCAATGAGAGAAATTTCAACTGTAACATAACAAAAAATAACGACTTATTATTCAAAAAGTGTCTATAATCTTAATTTTTACCGAAGCACTAACTCAACGTTAAAATTCTTGGCTGTAATTAATTATGATGTCCGACATTTGTTTTCTCATCTTGGTAAATTTATGGGCCTGCTGAGGCAGGTTTCACAGTTAGCACGTCCTGTGCTATAATGTATGCTCTGGTGATCTAGTGATTTCCAGCACAGCTGCGAGTGCACACGCATGATAATGAAGTATCGGATCAAAGTAGATGAGAAAGTTGGCTGATTTATGACCTAATCAGCAAAGAGCCGTGCCACTAGGGTTTTTGGATTTTTTTCTTTTTATGCACAGATAGGATGAACGGAGTGCGGGGACGAGCCTCACTCGGTGATGATTACAGTCGCTTGGACGCCTTCGTCACCCTCTAACTTGGGCTCGTAAGCTCGACGAGCCGCCCACGGATTCCACGGATAGTATCTGTTCCGGTACGTCAGACGTTGGAATCTCCTTCTGGTTTTTAGCTGCTTCCCCAATCAGTATGTACTATCTTCCTTCTGCTAAAATGTTTTTGGCTTGAGATATCTCAAAAGTCGCAAAAATCTCGCAGACATTTTCATCGTTTTATTCGTGTTGTGGTTAGGCAGCGGCCATGCCTTGAATGTTTTTTTGATTCTGTCAAATGTCAAAACTCACATGAAGGGACAAATGTCACGAGCGCTTTAGCGCCCCTGTCGGCCTAACCCTAGTCTCTATTTATATTGTTGTGAATATTGGGCGGTATTCACACGACTGAACCACTTAGACAAAAGGAATGAATGGCTTAGTAACAAACGTCATTAAGGTTGTTGATCACGGTCCCCGCGGGGGTAGAGGCGAGAGGGGAGGCTCCTATGATTTTACATGGGGTGACGTCATCACTACCAACTTCGTAATGTTGTATGTTAGTGATACGAATCACGGCACTACGTGATTATTATAGTAATTCGAACGATTAATTTTCATTATTTATGCAAAATAATAATTTAGGATTGAATTGCCTTTAATAAATTATAAATATAATCCTGTTTGAACTCGAGTATATTAGCGTGCGAGACCTGGTAACGCCGCGTCGTAGTTTCGAGTTTTAACGTTTCGAGGTTGGCGGTCGTGACGCCTGAAGTCGTATCTCGCCGCCACGCCGACTGATCGATGCCGGTCGATCGTGCTGTCACGGTTCGAGGTTAGAATGGCGAGTTGTGCGGATAGGACGGAGAATCCGAATTCGGATAAGAAAAAGTTTCACTGGAAAGGACGATACGTCAGTGAGGCGGTGTTTAATCAACGAAAGAGTCAGTCGGACTCTATGCGTGTTTTGTTTGAATTTCGCGCGCTTGGTTCTCGCGGCTCACAGCTGATGCGGCGTTGCCATGTTGTGAGGGAGCTATTTGATTTTGCATAATTTTCTCAACGTTTTACTTTATATTCTTGATGATTTCTCTCTTATTTCCATTATAATGATATATCAAACGTATATGAGTGTGATCGGCACATTCTGGGCTACGTCTGGTGTGTTTTTTATAGGGCTGACATCAATTTGGGGGGGGGGGGGGGGGGGGGGTATCACTGCCTCTTAAGGGATTCATAATCTCTAATAACTGGGTTGTCAATAACAACAATATTATGAAAATATTTCGATGTCGTCGCAATGTAGAGTAGTGAAGAGAATTGAGAGCCTCTCAGAGCTCTCAATTTTCAGGAAAACACAGACCCCGATTTTTTTTACATTCTATAATATTTTCAGTTTCTTTATGATGACGCTAACTACAAAATAATTTTTCAAATCTCTCGATAATGATCGACCTCCTCAGTCCTTCCCCTTGATTTATCTATCTGTCCCCTGAGAAATGATTTAAGGTGAATTTGATAGGTTCGATTGAGAAATTTGTGGCTGGGAATTGTGGCTGGAAATTTCGTTAATAGCAAAATTTCCGTAGAATTACATTTTTCCTAAGAAATTTTCATAGAATTTTTTTCTTTGAAATTCACCTTGGAAATGAACCTTGAAAAATTTATTTCGAAAACGGATCTACATAATTGACTTCGGAAACGAACCTAGAACATTTATTTAACGTATTAATCTATAAAACTTATCTACGAAATTTACCTAGAAAATATTTTGGAACAAAAATTCAAGACATATTTTCTAAGTTTAGTTTTCGAGGTAATCTTTATAGGCAATCTTTTTGTCTAGAAAACGAAACCTAGAAAACTTGCCTTGCATTTTTTCCCCAGTATATCTACGTAGAACATATACCTAACCAATTTACCTTAAAAATTGACGTAATAAATTTTCCCGAACATTTTTTAGAATTGAACAATAATTACACAAAAAGAGTAAGAGGGTCAGAGAAGAAGGCGTAATTGGGTTATTTTCGTTATTATTTTTTCAAATATATACCTTGTCAATGACGTACATTTACTTTAATCCAGTAAGACTGTTCGTTGGGAATGTATATGCGAGATGATAACTTCAGCCCGGAAAATTGCAGTTTTCCTCTTCTCCCGGAAGCGCTTTCCGTTTCGGTCGGAAATAAATTGAGTTTCAACGCGTCTCGTCATCCTGCGTGCAAACCTAATTTACTTTTGTTCAAGATACGAAACGTAACCGAGTAAATAGGAAAGTCAATAGCGTGATATACTCACGTAGCTTAAATTCATCAGCTTTGACCCTATTTTACGTGTTAAGTCCTTCTTATATAACTCTCGCTCCTTCAATAGAATGTAGCACTTCATTCCAACTTCTCCACTTTAGCGATCTTCCCCACGTGAATTTATGTCGGTGTAATATATGGAAAAAAGTAGAAGGATGAAAACTTGTATGCATAACCATTGCATAAATTTGTCCTATATCTCGAATGAACATGTATGACAAACATATACATAACACATATTTCACACGGTGAAAGTTTTATACAAGTTTAACATTCACTACAGATATTGCAGCGCGCAATCAGCAATAGTATTGAGAAACCTCACTGCACTCGGAGAGATTCGTTTCCGGCGGTGAGAGTTTTACGGATTGACATCACTCTCAAAAAAGTCCTTAGGAATTATCGGCCGCAGCTCAGTGATCGATCAATACGGCGAACGTGTTACGAGCTAACTTTTCTAGCGACAACCGCCCGCCGCACGACAACTTTGAAGCAGGATAAGATGCGCCCATTCAGCTATACGACATCAAAAGGGATGGATTATGTTCATATAATAGATTTTTATGAACCCGATTGGATGGACTCGATCATTATTTATTGGTTATTCCTCAAGTACGCTAATTGGCTTTTTGGGTAGAACGGGGCAATGCCGTACGGTGGGTAACACTGAACACCCCGATTACTCACTATGTATTGATAATATCCGATTACAATGTTTTGCGCCGATTGATGTACACGAAGTGTGACTAAATTGTATTTTTATAATTATTAAATAATTATAAAAACATTTAAAAAGAGATCGGCCATTTTTTTGGCGATTCACGATCTAAAATTCACCTCAAAGGAAATAAGGATTTCTTCCTATTTATATTTGCTAATATTTTACTCCAGATGTTCATATGTATTCGCTATTATTTTGACTTTCATATCGTTTTTGAAAAATTGTTTTCGCCAAAATATTACCGGCTGTAGACAAAAATTACGTTGTGAAAGCGTTTCGGGGTAATAGCGAACAGAATTTGTTTGTAATCGCAAACACGTGGCACGAGTGACGTCTAACGCCGAGCAGACGCGGCGACCGAGGTTAGTATCATATTTATTGTCTATTCAACTCGTGGTATCGATGAAATAATGTTATTTTATTATCTAATATGTGTTGTGGACGGAATTATATTATTCTGATACATGCAGTAGCAGTTTATTCGCGAATACCGTTCGTTTATTGTGGAATTTCAAGGTTACGTATGTTCAATTTATTATTTACTAAATACATAATGAAAATGTTCGAGCAAAAAAGTGATCCGTATGTTGCAAGTTTGGGAAATACGAAACGTAAAAACTGTGATATCAATTAATGTGATTGATGATAGAGCGACAACGAGGAGTTCCTGTATTTACGTATATTTTGTTAAAGTGATACTTCTATTTTAGTAAAACAAATAGCAATTACGCGTGCTTAAATTATAATTGCGTTAAGTATTCGATAAAAATAAAAGTTCATGATTGTTCTCCTAGTTTTCGTCTATTGCAGGGCCTAAAAACTTATTTTGTAGATCTCCGAAAGCATCGTTCGGGATTGCCCACACCCTGTTCGCTATTACCCGACGGTAATACTGTACATTATCACATTTCCTACAGCCGCGGAAAAAGTTTATTTTTCGATATTGTATCGAAAAATGTTGTCACGGTATCGAAGAAAACATGTCAAGCTGTGATTTTGAGCCTTATAATATTCAAATAGTTGCTTTTTTGTGCGTTTAATTTCGATTCTTTCTTAAGATGTTCGCCATTGCCCCGTTCTCCCCTACTATCCCCTCCCCGTTATTCCCCATTTCGTTTATGGTGACCCTTCCATAGTGTCGACCGCAGCCACTCTTTCTAATGCACTACTGTATCGCATTTGGACTAGGGCTCAGGGAAACACCGAGAAAAAAAGTTTCCTTGATTCAAAGAAATATGTGGATTGAATTTTTTCTTTGATTTCAAAGAAATATTTACTTGTTTTCAATGAAATATTCTCTTTGAATTTCAAAGAGACCATTTCATTGCCTTAAAAAAAACATTTGTTTGAGGAGCGTAATCGAAGAGACGTTTTGATTAATTCAAAGAAACGGTGTCTTTGATTCAAATCATTTCTTGGAATTATGATCTAGAAGTTGGTGGGCATGTAATCCACATATAATATAGAATGCAAATAAAAAATATTAAAAAAAAAGATTGTATCTCGTTTTTAGGTTACTTGGTCCCCATGATAAACAATCCATAAGATTTACTTTTACTCGCAAAAGTGTCAAGGGTTAAACTACGTTCAGTGATTTTTCAATCCACTTACATAGCATATCGTACATCATATGGTGTTAATATAAACTGGTGTTAATTTTACAGTGTTAACGTATGCCAATATCAAATAGATATCGAAGGGCGAAATAAGCACTCTTACATTATGAATATAGATTGCTCAAGAAGTAGCGATTATTGTTGACAACAATCATCTTCGTTCCAATACATCGAAGTTTCGGGTACCGAAGTCAAATAATCGATACCGCGATGAGAAACGTCGACTATCAGAACATCGAATAAACATCGTCCATCACTAGTCCACAATAGAATGGTCGAAGATTCGATTTGCTTGACTTCGAGGTACATCTGCATAGCAATGCCCGATTTTCCAGTGATAACATTTTAGAGAAAGCGACGCAGCTTAGATCTCGCAACGGGCAGGGACATAAGAAGACAGAATGACACTAAGCAAAAAGGTTGAATTGCTTCACTTAGCTGTAAAATTTTAGTGCTGGGGTAGTAATCATTCTCGCACTCAGAAAAATGAGTAGTTGTTATTAAAAAAATAATTGGTTGGAGCTACCAATATGTTCGTAAGCGTTACCAATACTATGGTTGCTTTAAGCAATTATTGGTAATC